>RJWM01025138.1:0-29867 GCA_004363535.1 Dasyprocta punctata | reverse complement strand
CATTGACCATGGGATACGGCAACAATGGTTCAAAAATGTGTCATCTAAGCAGTGGCATTCCTCCCAGCTGATGAAATTCCAGGAGCTTTTAATGTATTAAAGCTGCACTTGTCTGAAGAAGCTGGCGAAGTTACTGACTGGTTTGAAAATAATCATGAGCCTGGAAGGATAAGAAGACACTTACTCAATGGCATTGAGTTTGATTATCAGGATGTTTCCCCCAAATCTGTGGTCTGTGTAACAGCACATGTGGAAGAGATTTCTGTGTACCCAGAACAACACAGAGAAGCATGACACAGAAGATGGGGAAAACTAGACGGGGCTGCTCACGTCGGTACACATCAAATCATGACATTTCTAAAAGAGCAGCACTGCATGGACAATGACTCTGAACATGTACTCTGGGGAGGGTTTACCCTAAAAGAAAAAAGCAACTAAGTATTTGCCCTGATGCAAGATATGGAGACAGCCTCAATGATCATGAAAATTGGACAGCTCTTAGGAATGCCCTCCATGCAACTGCAATCCATCGTAATTTCCTTTTTCTATGTATAGTTGTTTTTAGCAATTTTTGGCTTTTCCCCTACTATTTTGAATTGTCAAGTGTTTCTTATAATTCCCTCTGCTGTTTATTTTATCTTTACATTGTTTGTAACACTGGAGCTATAAAATAGGTAAAATTTTTTATAGAGTTCTAACTTGTTTTATGTATTTGTGTTAGATTTAATTGTGCAAGAGTGCATTGCCACAAATGTTGACTCTGGATGTAAATGCTGTGCATAAAAACATTGCAACTTTCTTAGCAAGTGAGATGTCCTTGTTGTACATCTACATTTATAAAAGACAAAATTCCTTCTCCTTCCTCTTTCTTCTTTTCCTCTTAGTCTTCTTCTTCCCCCCTCTTCTTCTTCTTTTCCTCCTACTCCTTCCTCTTTCTTTCCCCCTCCTCCTTGTTCTTTCTTCCTTTTCCTCCTCCTCCCTTTCCCCTCCCCTCCATTCTCCTCCTTCTCCTCCTCTTCTCCTTCCTCTTCCTCTTCTTCTTCATACTGAAAGGTGAGCCCAGGGTCACTCTGCCACTACGTTCCTAGCCCATTTCATTTTTACTTTGAGACAGGGTCTCACCAAGTTGCCCAAGATGGCCTTGAACTTGTGGTCCTCCCTGCTAAGGAGCTGGGGTTACAGGCATGTATCACCATACCTGGCTAAATTCTTTTAGGTCTTGTTCTCTGGGCAACTGCATATATGGTAGAACCCCTCATAATTTTTGTTTTTGTTTTCTGTTTCCTGGAGATTCAACCTAGGGCCTTCTCCCTGAACTGTATCCCCAGAACCTTTGTAAAAAAAAAAAAATCATTTTTGAGATAAGATCTGACTAAGTTGCCCAGGCATGGTTGAAACTCTCAATCCACCTACCTCAGCCTCCCAGAATACTGGGATTGTAGGTGTGTGCCACCACTACTCACTGCGTCATGCTTTTGATCCATCTCATCAAAAGACTCACTATCATGGTACAGTATTTCACATGACTGCGTTACTAAAACTGGATGCACACAATTACCAGCCAGTGTGATGTGTATTTACACATTTTGTTCCCTGTTCTTTTTTATGAATGTGGTTTGTCAGCTCATCACTATTATATCTGTGCAATTGTCATTAACATACCCGCAGGTTTGTGTTTACAAAGATATGTACATCACTACTACCTATTTTAATTCTGCAAAGCAGGCTATGGAGCATTCTATATGTTATTATATCTTCCTTAAATAAAATCCTTCTTAAATGTAGATGTCTTTTAAAAAGTATTTTAAAATTCTTTTTTCCAAAATTATATTTTTGGGACTTGAACCTTTCAGAATTTTAGATTTTAAGGATTTTTAGGCTTTGTGGATTTTGACCTCTGAGATTTCAGCACTCAGAATTGTAATGTTTGGGACCATGTCTTTTGGCACTGTGGCCTAAACTCTGTTTTAGTATTATGAGTTTATCTTTATTTTGCCCATACCTATTTGTTTGATGTTTTATAATTTCCCTGTAGGGTTTATGACACATTGTTTACATTACCACAGTCTAGTTTCAATTTCTGTTTTGCTATCTTAAAAATAAAATAAGATCTTTACAAGAATACACCTCTATTTTCCCTTTCTACCTTTGTAACATAATTTGTTTTATTATGTGTTATAAATGTCACAATATTGTCTAAACATCCAATTTTTCATTTCCTTTTTTTTTTTTTTTTTTTTTTTTTTTTTTTTTTTTTTTTTTTTTGGTCTTTTTGAGACAGGGTCTCGCTATATAGTTCAGGCTGGCCTTGGGTTCATTTTGTAACCCAGGTTGGTCTCAAACTTGCAACAATCCTACTGCCTCAGCCTCCCAACTGCTGGGATTACAGGACTACAATGCCATGCCCGGCACAACCAATACTCTTTTAAAGAAATCATATTGGTCAGCTTTTTTTATCACTAGTACAAAGAACCCATCACCCACTACTTAAAGGAGAAGACATTTAATTTGGCTCACAGTTACAGAGGTTTCAGTCCATGGTTGGCTAACTCCAAGGCAGAAACATCATGGCTGAAGGCCGTGGTAGAGTAATGCTGCTCACTTCATGGTAGCTGGGAAGCAGAGCACAGGGAAAGAGCACTGATGAGAGACATATTCTCCAAGGTATACCCCAGTGACCCACCTCCCCTGGCCCCCCTCCCTAACAGCACACTCAGCTGTGAACCTTGATGGGTCAATCCACTAATGAGCACAATGCCCCCATTATCCAATCACCTATCCAAGACTCGCTTAACCCAGTCAAGTTAGCTTTCTTGTCACAGAAGTTAAACACATTTTTAAAAAATCCTGTCAGCCAGGAGTTTGGCTCAGTGGCTTAAGCCCTCACCTGGCAGGTGCGAGGTTGTGAGTTCAATCCCCAGTGCTGGAAATAAAAATCCTGTCATATATATCCACACATTTACCATTTATAACATTTTTTACTGTTATCCTCTTGCATGAAACACTTTCTTCAATTTTTTGTAGTATATTTCTTCTTCTGAGGAAAAACTCACTAGCTTTTGTTTGGTTTTTACAGAAAGGTTGTTTGGGCTCTAAAGTTGACGTGTTTGCCAGACGTAAGTTTCAGAGTTGAAAATTGTGCTTCTTTCCATTCTGAATTGTCCTCTGGGCTTCACTGTTTCTGAATACTTGGGCTGTCAGTCCCGCCACTGCTTCTTTTGTATGATGTAGGCTCTGTCCTCAAGCTACTTTTAAATTTTTTTGTCAGTGTCTGACCCACTGACAGAAAGTTTGACCATGACACCTGAGTGTAGCTATATGCATTTATGTGGATACCATGTATATTTGTGGTTCAATGTGTTTGCTGTGCATGCAGGGTCCATATTTCAATGTTTTTATTAATACTGGGAAAATTTCCAACCATGATTCCTTTAATTTTCATTTTCATTATTTGTCTCTGTTTTTCCCACCTACTGCCCTAAATAACATGGATGAGATCATTTGGTGTTTTC
This sequence comes from Dasyprocta punctata, assembly GCA_004363535.1. Taxonomy (NCBI): domain Eukaryota; kingdom Metazoa; phylum Chordata; class Mammalia; order Rodentia; family Dasyproctidae; genus Dasyprocta; species Dasyprocta punctata. The sequence continues at coordinate 26,355 of RJWM01025138.1, read as the reverse complement.
CAAGCCATGAAGATTATTTAATCTTGGATCTATTTAATTTACTATTAATCTATTTAATTTTTTTGGTCACTTTCATCTGTTTCAAATTGGATAATTTCAAATGATCTATCTTCAAGTTTATTAATCTTTTCTCCTGTAATCCCCAGTCTACTGTTAAATCTGTGAAGTCGAATTTTTAATTTTACATGTTACCTGTTTTGGTATCAACAATTCCAATAATTTGGTTCTTTTAATGGTTTCCATATCTCTACTGAGATTCACCATATTTTCATTTAGTCATTGGATATATTAATAAAAACTGCTTTACACTTAAAGTCTTATCTGTTAATTCTAACATCATCTCAGGGTCTATTTATATTAATTGAAATTTTGCTTGATCTTAGTTGGGTGGTGTTTGCCTACTACACACCTCTGTTAATTTTTTAGTGTATGACCCCTGATATGAATAGTAAGGTAAAGGGAGTCCAGATTTCAACACCTTCCTTTTGAGGCCACTGAATGCTATTCTTGAAGGCGGGTAAGTGACTGCAAGTTTATTTTGGTCCTATCTGCCCCAAATACTCTTTTTCTTTGTAAGACCAGGTCCAGTTGTCATGAACTTTTCTTTCTTTCTTTCTTTCTTTCTTTCTTTCTTTCTTTCTTTCTTTCTTTCTCTGTCTTTCTTGCTTTCTTGCTTTCTTTATCTTTCTTTCTTTCTTTCTTTCTTTCTTTCTTTCTTTCTTTCTTTCCTTTCCTTTCCTTTCCTTTCTTTGTTTTTCTTCCTTCCTTCCTTCCTTCCTTCCTTCCTTCCTTCCTTCCTTCCTTCTTTCCTTTCTCTCAATCTCTCTGTCTCTGTTTCTATCTCTGTCTCTCTCTCTCTTTTTCTTTCTTTCTTTCATGTGTGGTACTGAGGATTGAATCCAGGGCCTTGTGCAGGCGAGGCAGGCACTCTACCACTGAGCCACACCCACAGACATGAGCTTAGTTTCTGAGCCAGTCCTAACTCTAGGGCATGTTTCTCCCTCTTAAGGCATAAGGTTTCTGGGTTCCAACTGATTCCGGAAATACTTTGGAAGGAGTCTCCCCTCTGTGGCAACCAGAAGCCCAACGCCTCTCAGTTCTGCAGGGCGTCAGGTGTTGGTATGGTGCTCAGTCCCGCAGCATACCAACTTTCCCTAGTCCTTGGGGACTCTTGGCCTGTGTGTGTGCGCGCATACAGCTCAATCCTCCCCCGCAGACTCACCTCCCATTCTCATGCACAGCAAGGGGTCTGCTTCTCAGAGCAGCTCCTTTCTCTCTGATTTCCTGCCTATGAGTTCCAGCCTCTTCTGTGGCCTGAAATTTTAGTCTCTGCCTCCTGAGCTCACAGAGGACCCTACGCAGCTCAGGCTGTGAATTCCCGGGACAGAAAGCTAGGGTGGTCATGGAAACCAGCACATGGAGTCCACTTCTCTCCACAGTCCTGGCACCCATTGCCTGGTGCTCAGCAACACTCTCCTCATCTGTTTGGTCCCTGCCTGTAACTGTTCAAGGTGAGGCCAATTTATGCACCAGTTACTCTGTCACAGCCAGACGCAGAAATCCTCTTGTGTTCTTAATTCCCTGCAAGATTAGCCCTCTTCATGATGCACAGCAGAAGGTCCAATTTCTCTTAGAACATCACAGTACTGTTTAACAAGGCTCTGTCCTCCAGGCAGGGAAGCCATGTGTCTGTCAGCCTCGGCTGACCCAATGATGGGACCAAGGAGGTTTTGGGGATTGACGAGAGGTGGGCTGACAGGTATATTAAACAGGGAAATGGGTGTTTCATTACCAAACACAATCTTCTTCTACTGCAGACTTCCCAAAAGGGAGTGGCAGCCCTGGGCAGACTTATTTATATTTTCTCTCCGGTGTGCAGTGTGATGGTCAAGGGAGACGGAGGATCCGACTTGATTGGCTCTGGACCTGCCCCAGGGATGGGCAGAGCTCACTCCCAGGTGTGTCTGGGTGTGGCCTTTGGGTCTCAATTTGTTCTCTCTCACCTTCTTCTTGAGTTCCTCTGCTCTGCATCCTGGCCACCAGAAATTAAGCATCTTTGCCCCACCACAACCTCCCAGCTTGAGGTTTCCCTCTTGGACCAACTGACCCTGAATTTATAATTCCTAAAATAATGAGCCAAATTAAACCTCTCCTCTTTTAAGTTATGAGTGTCAGGTATTTTGCCTCAGTAATAAAAAGCTCATCACTATACACAGTGAATAAATGTGATATCAAAGTGTATGAAGCCCTTGTTCCCCATTCCACATATTACCTTCTACCCAAGCCTTCTTTCTAGGTTAAAAGAAAACCAATAAGCACCAAATGAATGTCCTGCAAAGAGCAGTCTCCACTGCCTTGGCTTCATGAGGCTTCCTTGCTGCCCGGTTCCATCTCCCCTGATATTCCTGCTCTCAGCTCCCTCTTGTACATCACAATCATTACACACACGTCTGTGTTGTTACTTCCCCTCGGCCCCAGTAGATTCTAACCTCCATGAGGGCAAAAGTCCTGCAGGCAGCTCTGGTCCAGCACAGAGACTGACACGCAGTAGTCCCCCATCTGTGGTTTCACTTTCCGAGGTTTCAGTCACCCGAGGTTAACCACAGTGGGAAAGTGTTAAATGGAAAACGCCAGAAATAAACAACTCATTAGCTTTAAATCGTGTGCCTCTGAGTAATGCAATGAAATGCACTAAGCCTGGAATAGGGATCATCCATTTCTCCAGTGTGTTCGCACTGTATATGCGGCCTGCCCACTTGTCACTGAATCGCTGTCACCATACCAGATTGACTGTCACAGCATTGCCACAAACCCTTGTTTTATTTAATAAAGACCTCAAACTGCAAGAGCAGAGATGTTGCTCATTTTATTACAGTATATTGCTATAACTGTTCTGTTTATCAGTCATTGTTATTAATGTCTTCCTGTGTCTAATTAATAAATTAAACTTTTTTCTAGGTGTGCATCTACAAGAAAAACCATCACATATATAGAATTTGGTACTAGCCGTGGCTACAGCCATCCACAGATAAGAAGGGCTTCTGTATTAGAAAGATCTAAAAATTATTTTTTAAATAATAATAATAAAAGAATCCATAAATGAATGAGTCTGTTTGGAATTAGACTAAAGAGGATTAAGAGAGAGTTAGTGCCTAAACACCTGTAGCTTTTATTTTTCAAGGCATCTCTTTGGCTGCAGGTGACTATTCTACCAAAAGCAAGTTGTTCCTGCTCAATCAACCAGAAGCTGCTGCTATGACAACTGGGTGTGAAAGCATCTGCCCTTTCCGTGGGGACAGAGATGGTCACATGAGGCTCCTGTGACACCTGGGTTTTGTCCCCAGGCTGCACCCCCGTTCTGGGCCTCCCCAACAGCAGCATGTATGAGGAAAGGCTTCCTGATTTCCATGCGAGTGGTTGGCACACCTGGGTTTTCATGAGTCCCAGGACACTGAAGATTCCACATGTGGCCTTGGGAAAGGCCGGTCTTTTCTTGGTCAGGTGGCAAAGGCAAATAAGAACAAGACCTGGGTGTTCTTTGATCCAAGAAATCCTCAATTTACAATGTACAGACCATTTGGTGGACGCTTCTGGGTAGGGAAGCAATCTAGACACCAAGAGGGGACAGAATGAACTCAAGGACACATAATGAGTGAAGAACAGCACTAGGACTAATTTCTGGGACACCACCTTCTAGTTCAGGCTGTTATTGTTTCTTTGTTCCTCTCCTCATTTACCCTGCCAATACACTAGATTGTGTTTTATCTCAGACCACTTAGTCTCCCAAGTAAAAGCATGCTGCTTTAATCCAGTGTGACTGGAGAGAGTCAGAAAAGAGGACTGGTAGCCATTTTGAATTTGCTAGTGGCTTATTTTGAAGTCCTTCATTGAATTCACCATTTTAGTTTTATTGTTTCTATTCTATTCTGTTCTGTTCAATTTTTACTATGTCCAAAATTATCTGCAGCTATTTTGAAGACAACAAAAGGCATTATGGTAACTATTGTTGATTTCATAAGGTTCTGAAGTCCTGTATCACTTATGTTGGTTTATTTTTGATTGGTTTTATTCTGTTTTATTTTCCTTGGTTTTATCCTCTTTAAAAAATTATTTTTAAAAAAATGTGTACCCCAAAGAACCAATCTGAGAAGCTGGTGATGGGGAGTCCTGCAGAGATCTACAAAGCTGATCCCCCATGGAGCTGACAAGTCGAGTGACTTTTTCTGCATGACCCCTCCGGTGAGGTTTAGCGTATCAGCTTTCCAGTTCTAGTTTCTCTTCTAACCTGAGGAGGTCCACTCAGCTCCTTTTCCTGATGGGGATTCATTTACAAATTTAGTAACTAAAGACAGAAACAAACTATTCATGGCTACCTTTTGTATCCTAGGATAAGCTCAACTTTGAAGAAAAAAAATACAAATGTTTCTTTAAAATACTTAGGAGGATGCAATGTTAAAAGATTCAGTTGGGTGGTGCAGGCCATAATCCCAGCTCCTGGGGGCAGGAGGATCACAAATTCAAGACCAGCTGAGGCAATTTAGCCAGACTCTGTCTCAAAATAAAGGGGGTGGGGTAGCTTAGTGGTAGAACATGGGTTTAGCATGCATAAGGCCCTGGGTTCAATCTCCAGCACAAGGGAAAAAAAAAAGATTCTATCAAAGGTAGTTTTCTATAAAGTCCCTTTAAACACCATGAATACTTTTAGAACAATTCTTATGAATGTCTTTCATGTAAGCAGATACAGCCCTGGCAAAAGAAGTTCTGGTGAAACTGATCATTAACTGTGACCATCGCATAGTCATCAACCATTACTAGCCTAGGAAATCTTCAATTTTACATAATAGGACCTGATGCAGAAACATTGAACATGCATAGGACCCTGGGTGGACTGTTATAAACACAGAAGCACAGGTGTAGCCTCACCTGCTGTCATCCGGCATGGAGGAATCCTGCAGCTGTCTCACAGCTCCCTCCATTGCCGGCTCATAGGTGCTGGAGACCAGGAAGAACGCTGCATGCATGGACATGAAAGGGTTTGTGAAAGGCAAGGGGAACATTCTGGGTGTAAAGAAGAGCCCTGGAAATTAACGACTTGGTGGTCTTAAAAGTGGGGAAAGAAGGGCCAGGGATATAGCTCAGTGATACAAGCGCCTGCCTGGCAAGTGCAAAGTTGTGAGTTTGATCCCTGGTACCAAATAAATACCTACCTACATACACACATACATACATGCATGTGGGGAGAGGCTGTGGCTCTGTGGTGGTGTGCTTGCCTAGCAAGTGCAAAGGCCCCTGGGTTCAATTCCTGATACCACAAAAGGAAAAGAAAAATGGGAGTGGGGAGTAGTACAGCAAGTTAACTCTTTTTAGCTAGAACTGGGCTTTTCAGATGTACAGATGCTGAGGACCATGGCGAAATTGCTCTGGAATGGCCTCAGGGTCTTTTCCAGTTGCGTGCAGGTCCAGGACTCTGGTGGGCTCATGGGCTGCACACAGCTTCTGGAGACCCTGAGCCCGGGAGAGGCCTGCAGGGAGGGGCTCCATGGCCCACGGGAGGTGGGGGTGCAGATCTGGAGTCCAGAGGAGAAAGGGCCCTAGGGGTCTGGACAGTGCCAGGGAGACTCTATCCGACTTTCCTTACTCTCTGCAGGGAAGTTATCCCAGCCACTGTCCAATTCCCCTGCTCTGTTAGATCACTGTCAATGTCCTGACAGAAATCATTAACAGCACCCCAAATATCCTTCCAGCTCTCCTCTATCACTCTCACTCCCTGCGCAGAGAAACGCTGCAGCCCTTTGTCTCTTTGTGCCTCCACCAAATCCCGCCCTTGATTCTCTCCTGGTCCCTGCGCAGCTCCCCAGCTCACTTGCCGTCCGACCGCTCTTACCAAGGCCACCGAGGGTCTCCCTTTGGCTGAATCCCATAGGCCGTGCTCATCTTCTATTTTTCTTGACCATTGCAAGCACCTCACCAACGAGTCATTCTTCTTGCAGAGGCTTTTCCCCTGGTTTCCGGCCCCCACGCTCTCTTGCCTGCTTCCTCTCAGGCTGGGCACCTGTCCCGTCTCCTGTGCATCTTCCTCTTCCTCATTCCAACTGCTCTGGTTCTGTGCTTTGATTCCTTCTCCTTCTCCACTTGTCCCCTGGGTGATCTCACTACCTTTACACCGTTCAGCAGTATGCTCCCAAATTCCTAGCTCTGGGGACATTCCCTGTCTTCTGCTGCTGTAACAAATTACACGAATTTACTCTCATAATTCTAGAGGTCTGAAGTCATAAGGGGCTGAAAATTCATGTGTCCACCAAGTGGGCCTCTTCTGGAGCCTTTGAGGAAAGATCACGCCTTACCCCATCCAGTTCATAGAGGAGGTTGTTATCCTTGGTGTATCAGTTAGGGTTCTCTAGAAGACTGGAATCAATACAAAGCACATGCATCATACAAAGGTTTACTAGGGAGGCTCACAGGGTCAGAAGGGGAGGAATTCCAATCGCCTCTGGGGACTTAGAGGGGGAAGAATCCAAAATGGCCCCAGTGAGCTGGAAGGCCAAAAAGCAGTCAAGGTGGGAGCGCTGAAAGCTCACTGTAGAGTCGACAGTGCAAGCCTGCATCAGGAGGCTGAAGGAACTGAGGAAAAAATACAGACAATGGCCGTTGATGGCAGATGATGGTGCATGCCTGTAATGCCAGCTCTTAGGAGGCTGAGGCAGGGGAATCACTGTGAGTTTGAAGCTAGCCTGAGCTACATAGTGAGTACAAGGCCAGTCTGGATTACATACAGAGACCCACCCTGTCTCAAACAAAACAAAACAAAGGCAAAGACTGGAGCTCCTCCAAAAGAGGAATATTTGCCAGGTGTGGTGGCTCATACCAGTAATCCCAGTACTTGGGAGGCTGAGGCAGGAGGGTTGCTATGAGTTTGAGGCCAGCCTTGGCTACAAAGTGAGTTCAAGGACAGCCCAAATTGAATAGTGAAACTTTCTTAGAAAGACAAAAAAAAAAAAAAAAAAAAAAAAAAAGGAGAATACTTACTTGTTTTTCTTTTTATTCTGTCCAGGCTACAAGCCTATTGGTTGGTGTCACCCACATCTGGGGTGGGTCTTCCCTCTAGATTTGCTGACTTCCACATCAATCATCACCAGACACACCCAGACTTTAGTAATCTGCTAGAAAGTTCTTTATCATACTGACAGTCGCACTGGGTTTGTAGTCCTGTTACAGTAAACCTCCGACTTACCAACATTCTGTTGGGAACTTTCATACAATAGATTAGAACTTGCATTATGCATTCATAGGTGCAAACAAACCGCTGAGGTAGCTCTGGAGTCTGAGTCGTGTGCGTGTGCTCACTGTACAGTGTGATGGTGTACAGCAGTACAGTCCTCAGTCAGAGCCCAGATGTCCGGAAGCAAGAAGAAAAGCATGGTGCTGTGCGGGGGACGCTGGGAAGCACAGAGCAGTATGCACTGCATGTCTGTGTCAAAGGTGTGCAAGAATCACTTGTCAAATTTAGGAACAGATCCGATTTAATAAGCAGGTTCTCCAGGAGTGGAGCTGTTTTTTAAATCGGGGACTCACTGTATTCTAATCTCTGATTTCATCATCCCATCTCTTCCTCTTTTACTGCTCTTGTGTTCCTCTTAAAAGAGAGCTCACACCTGGATCATCCTGGATGGTGCTCAAGGTCTCTAACTGAATCACATCTGCAGAGTCCTTTTTTCCATATAAAGCAATACTTACGGGTTCTGGGAACTGAGATTTGGACATACACAGGGCCTAGACCTCTGCTATGGTTGGAAACGTGTCCCCAGAGTTCTTATACTGGAAAATTAATCTTCAGTGCAAAGGTGTTCAGAAGTGGAGCCATTAAGAGGTGTTAAATCTTGGGGGCTCTGCCTTTGTGGCTGGATCGATGCCACTGTCCCCAGAATGGGTCACTTGTCCAGGAGCAGATTCCTCATGAAAGGGTGAACCCCCATCCCATGATGCTAGAGTGCAGCATGTAAACCCCCGCCAGAGGTGGCTCCCCCACCTTGGACTCAGACCATGGTGCCCAGCTAAAACAGCCCAGTGAACTAGGATGACCTCTGGATAGCTCTGGCCTTGGACACCCAGTTCCCTGCTCTGCGTGAGTATCTCAAAGCTGAGGGTGGAACACGAGCTACAACTCCTGCCATCTTCCTCTTGTTCTTCCTTCTGCTTGTCCGGTCCGGACACTGAGAAGTCTCCTTCGGCCCTCCCTCCCGCCCTTCCACACACCGCAGACAATCGGTGCCCGGTGCTGCGGTCTCCATGCTGTTGTAGCTCTCTTCCAAACCCTCCCTCTTGATGGCACTGTGATACCATCACCTGTCTCAGTCTCCATCTGTGCACTCCTTGGTCACTGAAGTGCCTCCTCCCTGGCCTCCAGCTTCCTGGATGCCTCTACTGAGGTGATCCTGTGGACAGTCAAGCTAGATCCTACCATTCTTCTAATGGTTCTGTTGTTTCACAATAGTGTCTGCCAGGCCCTTCATGACCCATGTCCCTCACCTGTCACCTGTCTCCCTCATTCACTCTGCCTTGGCCACATTGGCCACTCAGTCATGCTCCTGCCTCAGGACCTTTGCATCACTCCACCAGTTGCTGCTGTCAATCAGTCTACTTACTTACTTTGTGCATCAATTTGTTATTTGGTGTTTTCTCCCTTTGCATAGTTTGTTCTCTTCTTCTGAACTAAAGTTCCATGAGGATATGCACTTTTTGTCAGTTTTGTTCCTTTCTATGACCAAGAACAATGCCCAGTACATAATAGAACTCAATAAATACTTGTTCAATGAATGAAATATTTTCTTACAAAGTAGGTACCCAGGAAGTCAGAGAAATATGACCTCTGTTACTTGTGTCCTTTTGCTAAATCTATTAAACTTTTGCAGAGAGTCAGGTGTGCTGGTGCATGACTATACTCTTAGCACTACGGAGGCTGAGACAGGAGGCTCACCATGAGTTCAAGGCCAGCCTGAATTACATAGCCACACCCTGTCTCCAAAAAGCCCATCCCAGCACTCAGAAGGCTGAGGCAGGAGGATTCCTGTGAGTCTAAGGCCAACCCAAACTGCATAGTGGGACCCTGTCCAGAAAACCAGAAAATTAAAATAATAAATAAATGAACTTTTGCAGATCTGCCCTGACCCTCACCTTAAGGGACTCCCAGTCTTGGAAGGAGTCACGGGTCTATGAGGACCTAACTTCAATCCCAAGCTGATTTACAGGTGCTACTACAAGAGCTCATGGTGCACCAGCCACAGAGGGGGGAAGAGACCCGCCTTGCTGTGGCTTTGGGGGACAGGAAGGTGCTTCATGGGAGAGCAGAGTTTGAGCCCTGCCCTGATGGCTTTGCGGCTGTGCCATGCCATGCTCTGAACATAACCCCGCTGCAAGGCAGAGGGAGGGGCCCCAGTGGAGTCTGGGAGGCCATGAGGTCAGGAGGCCATGGGTGAGTGGCTCAGAGGTTGTCTGAGGATGTCTGCCACAGGAGCCGAGTCACCTGTCTCCTGTATGCGCCCCTCACCACCTGAGGCCCGCACTGCCTTGGGGCTCCGCAGGGAGTCACCACAGCAGGGGAACCCTCCCCGGCGATCCCCCTGACTCTGCACCTCCCAGATTCCAAAACTTACCAGATTTTTTTTAAACGAATGTCCCAGTTTCTGGGATTCTGAGATAGCAACAGAACACAGCCAGGCCTGCCGTGACCCCTCGACATCCAGGGCTCAGGGCAGCTCCTTGACTGTGACTCTGGGACCCATTCACCTGACAGCCAGGAGGAGCCTGGCCTCTGCCTCGCCCCTGGCCCCATCCCAGAGGCCTCTGCGGAGAGGACTGAAGAGCCCAGCTACCACACAGGTGGCGCCGCTTCTGCCTCTGCGAGGTCAGCGCAGACGCCGCGCCTTGGAGATGTTATCTGCGGGAGATCGGAGCCCTGCTGGAGAGGGGCTGGGTGGGAGCTGGCCCTGTTGTGAGGCTGAAGAGCATCATTCAGGAGCAGGGATAGAGTAACCGGCGCCGCCACAGCCGGCTCCCTCCCTTGAAGGCGGCCTTGAGCTCCCATTTGGCCACGAGAGGGCGGAGGTTTTGTGCAGAAACATCTGACTGGCAGCCCCGCTATCTCCCATCTGACCTTCTGTTCTCATTTCAGACTTCAGCAGTCTCCTTGTCTCAGCTACTCTTTTTCATTTTCCTCTCCATTCACGCTGGGTGCGTTGAGTGGCCAAGGCAGAGACAAGCCAAGTGCAGACTTGGATTTGGAGCTGCCTGGCTTTGTAACCGCCCCCCTTGATGACTGCTTGGAGTCACCGGGCTTTTTCATAGGCTGAGTGTGCTAGGAAACTGGAGCGTGATAGGGGAGACACTCCTGGGGAGATGTGGCCCCAGACTGTGCAAGATGGTGGCCGATGGGCACTGTCTGGGTGTCCAGCCCAGCTCTGACCGGGGGGCTGCAAAAGAAACCAGGCTGGCGTAGCGTAGATGGAAGATGGAGGCAGCCTGGGGCTTGGGGCAGGTTCCTGGGCGGCTGACTGAGTTCAGGCTACAGTTGGAGCGGTGCCACCTGATACACAGGGCTGGCCACGTCATGCTCCCCAGGGACCGTGAGCTTGCCACCCACAGGTCACTGCCGCCCCCAGCCTCGGTCAGGTCCAAGGTCCTGGCCTGGGGAGAGAGTAGCCAAGCTCCCGGCTCCTGGAGTCCACCTCACCTTCCTGTGAGGGGGAACACAGCTTCTGGGACACGGCCTGGGCAGTGAGGCCACCACGCTGACCTGGACCACAGCTCTGGACGTGGAGCAGAAAAGTGGCTTCATGTTTGCCTCTGTGCTCAAACCAATAACAGCTGGCAAGCTCACCTGAGTCCCTGAGCCCACGGCTCACTGGCCTCACCAAGTAATTAGGGGCGGGGAGCAGTAAAACCCACACCCGGGAGGGCTTCCCTCTGTGGCTTCCTTCCTCCCCGGATGTTCTGGCCGGTGAAGAATTCAGAGTCCAAGGAGGCGATGAAGATCAGAGAGGTGGGATGGAGAGAAGAGAGGGCAGAGGGCCCCCCTGAGGCAGGAAAGTGCTGGCTGGTGAGGCCAGCAGAGCTCAGCTAGCAGCTGTCCTGTGCCTCGGCCAGGAGTGGCCCAGTGTGGGAATCCCCCGGTCTGGTCCACCAGCTCCATGCCTGTGACGTCCTCGGAAGCCACATGTTTAATTTTGCAATTAAAGTCAGTGAAAAACAAAACAAAAATAGCAAAATCTCCTTCCCTTCTAGGATACCATCTCTGGCCTCCTGCACGCCTCCTGTTATACTCATGGGATCTGTGTAGGTCATTTGGAGCCAGACCGCCTGGGCTGGACTCCTGGCTCTGCCACTTCCAGAGCTCATTATGGGATGGTACATTCACTTCTCCATGCCTCCATTTGCTTATCTGCAGAATGGACATAATAATAGACCCTACTGTTTGAGGATCGAGTGAAGGTTAGTGGAATCCTTAGCATGGCCTGTTAGATGGAAGGGGAATGAAACCAGGACACTCCCAGATTAGCTGGTCTGCCCTCACCCCTGCCCCGGCCTCCCTGACTCCCCTAGTCTGGGTGGCTGTTCTCACTGTGTTTGTCTCTGTGACGAGTCAGTCACACGCACCCCACAGCTGTGCCCACCACTGCTGAAGCCTGGGCAGGGACGCGGTATCTCATGCATCTCCGTAGCCCCTGGGTCTTACAATCCCTGGCATGTGGAAAGAACGCACTAAATGCTTGCTGAAAATAAAATAAAATTTCCTCCCTCCTGATGACTCCTGGAATCACCTTTCCTGTTTCCTCCCAGCAGCTATGGAAACCACGGGATTGGGATCATCATGTCTTCATTTTAGAGCCCAGAGACCGAGATGCAAGCATCTGCCTGGGGGTGGGGGGCAGCAGGTGTCCGTGCAGGGTACTCTCCCTAGGTGGCCTTGCTGTGACGTTCGTCACTGCATCTTCTTGCAGAGGATGTTTCCTCTCCTGACCTGGTCTAGGCCCCTGTGAGCCCGGTGGCAGGACTTAGTAGTCAGTGCCCAGAAGTGCAGGGCTCAGGGTTCGGAGGGGTGGCCTGGCTCACGCTCGGGGCCCAGCTTTTAGAACAGAGCTGCAAGTGGTGCAGAGGCCCCTGGGACACAGCTGCTCCGTCCCACGGCATCTTCAAAAGGCAAGCGGTCTGGACAACACACCCCGCGGTCTTTACCTTGCCCAGGGACTGGGGATGCCTGGAGTCGATGTTCCCAGGTAATTGCATCAAAATGCTTCTGGCTCCCAAATGGCCATGTGGCAATGGCCTGTCCTCCCTCCCAGGCAGCTTCAGCTCTGCCTCTGGCCAGGGGTATGCAGAGCGCAGTCCACTCCAGCAGCTGTGTGGGGAGAGGGGGCCAGGGCCTGAGGAGGAGCTGGGGCACCTGCATTTCAGAACTGCGTGCCAACTCTCACCTCAGAGTCGCTTCCTCGCCCGTTAGCCGCTGGTCCCTCAGCTGTCAGGCTAGGTCAGCAGGATGTTATAGGGGCAGATGTGAGCTCTTTAAATCTCAGTGAGCTTAGCTGGGCTCCGACCCTACACACAGTCTCTGCTGTGGAAACCATAGCAGAGGAATCCAGTACCGCAGGAGACAGCAGAGCGAATCCTGAAACCAAACTGCTGCCTGGTACAGAGCCAGCACACCTGGCTTCCTTCTACCTAACCCAACCTTGGGCAAGAACAACCTCTGCTGGGCCTCAGTTTTCCTATCTGCAAAATGAGGTTTATGATCTCCAAGGCCTTGCCTCGTCATGCAGTGTGATCGAAAAATATGGTGAATGCTTACTTTTAAAAAAAATGTGATCTACTAAAAAAATACGTTGCCATTAATCCCTCTCAAACCCTCCTCCTCACCTCAAAGACACATGTCCCATCATCCTTGCCACTTTTGGCAGCAGCTCTGGAAGTCCTTTGTGAGTATCTTTCATTGCACTGTCATGGCTGCCTCAATGTTCTGAACTGATTCAAAATGTTGACTTTTCATGGTCATTGTGACTTTGGGGACAACCAGAAGTTGCATGGTGCCAGATCTGTCAATAAGGTGGACGAGGAAACAGCCTTAAGTTTTCACAAGCTGTCTTTCCATTGGGTGGCACTGGGCAGCAGTATTCACTGGGATTTTTTTTTTTTTTTTTTTTTTTTTTGTGGCACTGGGGATTGAACCCATGCCCTTGCGCCTGCCAGACAGGCGCTTGAGCCACTGAGCCAAACTCCCAGCCCTGGTTTTTTGAGGCAGGGTCGCAGTACGTAGCTCAGGCCGGCCTTGCGCCCGTGTTGTAGCCCAGGCCGGCCTCGAACTCACAACGCTCCTCCTACCTCAGCCTCCCGAGTGCTGGGATTAAAGGCGTGCGCCACCACGCCCGGCTTCACTGGGATTTTGATCACCTCATAAAGCCCCTCAAGAAAGATCACTTCCAGAACTGCTTCAGAAAGTGGAAAGAGCAATGGGATAAATGTGTTTGAAAGGAGGGGGAGCACTTCGGGGGGATCTTAAGGCAATGTGTCTTTCACTGTAATACATTTGTAAAAAAATTTAAACAACATATATTTCAATCATAATTGATTTTGGCAGCTGGGTATGGTGGCCCACGCCTGTAATCCTAGCACTTGGGAGGCCGAGGCAGGAGGATCATTGCGAATTCAAGACCAGCCTGGGCTACAAAGTGAGCCCAAGGCCACCCTGAGCTTCATAGTGAGATCCTGTCTCAAAAAGACAAAATAAATAAAATAAAACACAATAAAACAAAACAACTGATTTTGAAGAGCTATATATCAAGATGTAGCCTCACAGGGTTATCATGTATCTAAGGTGGACTCTGTCTGGGCGGGTGCTCTACTACATATGCACATACTATGATGTGGGGCAAATGTCACTGCTGAAACCAACAGTGCTAGCAAAGCAGTAGGAAATTACTCACTGTTATGGTTTATGGTCCTGTGGGCCCGCCAAGTCTCATGTAATCATGGCATGGATGTGCCTGAGTCTGGCGTTCATGATTGGTTTGTTGTCTAGCGCTGGGATTGGCAATGTGAGTGCTGCACCCACCCAGGGGTGGAGCCGACATACAGTGTAAGGGCAAGAAGAAGACGTATTTTCTCTCTCTCGGTTTTGCGGCAGCCATGAATGCCTGCCCCACCACACCATGCCATTCCACCCCATGCTGCCTTGGAGCCAACTGAATAAGGAACAAAACCCCCAAGAACTGTAAGAAAAAAACCTTTCCTTCCCTAATTTTGGGCGTCAGGTATTCTGTCTCAGCAACGAGAGAAAAGTAACTAAGACACTCACCTTGTGTGCTACTTTGCATTGCTAACACAGAATACCCAGATACCCTGTCAGAAAGAGAGCTTTCTTTTTGGCTCATCATTTTGGAGACTGAAAAGTTCAAACTTGAGTGGCCACGTTGTGGCCAGTATGTCATGTGGAGTCAGAACGAGGAACTTGGTGGAGAAGTTGTGCTTCCTGCCTGCATGGTGGCAGGAAGCAGAGAAAGAGTGGAGGGAGGAGTGGGGAGGAGGTAAACCCTCCCAGGCCACACCCCAGTGACTGGCCTCTTCCCACCAGACCCCACCTCCCAACAGCACACCCATGAGTGGACCAGTCCATGGATGAGTATCATGCCTGTGAGCTGGTCACCTCCCAAGAGGCACCTATGAGCGCAGGAGGCTTTGGGGCCGTCTAGGTGCAAACCATAGCTGAAGGTGATGCTCCCCCCATGTACCTGTTGGCAACAGGAGGAAAGGGTAAGAGGGGCAAGACCCAGAGCACTCTGTACACTCATGGCCAGGCTGAGGAATGGGCACTAGATGCAGATGGTGCGTGTGTATGTGTCTGTATGTATTTCTGTGCATGTGTGTGTGTCTATGTGTATGTCTGTGTGTGTGTCTGTGTGTGTCTGTGTGCGTGTCTGTGTGCGTGTCTGTGTGCATTGCTGGGGACTGAATACAACAACTTTGCACTGATCTATACCCCTAGCCCTTTTTATATTGCTAAGTCATTAAGGTGCCCAGGCTAGATTCGAACTTGTGATCACCTTACCTTAGCTTCCCTGGGATGACAGGCTTGGATGGCCCCTCCTTTCTAGGTCCTCTGCTGATCAAGAGAATAGTGAGCCTAAAGCTGCCTATTTGCCTGGCCAAACTCCGCTTCGGCAGCAAGCGTGGTAGGCCTACTGTATACAGCTTGTGTTTTGAAGAAGCTGTATATCAAGATGCAACTTTACAGGGTTATCATTAATCTAATGTTGACTGTTGTTAATTGTGTTGTAAAATGCATCTTAATCTGCAAATAGCTTTGGAGCCAAAGACACTCAGAAGCTCAAGCAATCATTTTGCCACACTCAAAATCATCCAGCAGATGTGAAGGACTGGACCCTCCACAGCCAGCAAGAGTCCTCGGTTTCGCCTGCAGAGCGCAAAGTGGGAAAACCGGACTTTACACATGTGTTTATCATCGTCAGAGCGGAACGGGCTACTTCTCCCTTTTTACGTGCCTAAAACCAACCCCTGACAAACTAAAAAACGAAAAAATTTTGATTTCATTTTTTAAAAAGGTAACAGTATAATAGTTAAAAGCTTATAGTAATTCTACAAAATGTAACACCAACCATTTAAAGAAATACAGGTTTTTTGTTTGTTTGTTTTGCGGCACTGGGGATTGAACTCATAGCCTCACACCTGCCAGACGGGTGCTTAAGCCACTGAGCCAAACTCCCAGCCCTAGTTTTTTGAGGCAGGGTCGCACTACGTAGCTCAGGCCAGCCTTGCGCTCGCATTGTAGCCCAAGTCGGCCTCGAACTCACAACGCTCCTCCTACCTCAGCCTCCCGAGTGCTGGGATTAAAGGCGTGCGCCACCATGCCTGGCTAAGAAATACAGTTTGTGGCAGCATTACATTGTGATGATGTCAGAGAGAGAATTTATTAAAGTAAAATGAAGATTCATAAGGTAAAATTTCGTTCATTGTTTTTCAACTTAAGAGTATGGTTCCTCTGAATTTAATTGAAGGGTTAAAGTCCTTATATGCATTTTTGTAGCCTTTGCAGAAATTATAATGTACATTTATTAGATACAAGTGAAATAGAAATGAGTATAAATTACTAAAAATTGGTATTTGTATATCTCAGACAGATACAAAATGAGTATTTTAATGATGTTAATAGAATTCTAAGAGTTACTTGTTTTGAAGTACAGATCCCAGAATAAAGAATGGTTTTAGTGATCTCATTTGTTTAAGATCTTCTCAGTCAGGTGTGGTAGCACACACCTGTATTCCCAGCATGCTTCAAAGCTGAGGCAGGAGGATTTCAGGTTTGAATTTATTATGGGCCACTTAGTGACTTACCAAGACCCTGTCTCAGAACAAAAACTAAAAAAGGGCTGGGAAATACTCCTCTATGCTTTCTGTGGAATACTACTCAGCTAGAGAGTAGTACAAATTTGAGACAGTAGCAAATGGATGCACCTGGATAACACAATGTTGAGTGAAATAAACCAGTGCACAAGCTTAAATACCACCTGGTATCTCTCATTTCAGTGAGGCAAAATACAAACAAAGAGGATGATAAAGGAGGGATAGAAGGGGACGAGGGATAGATCCCTTGTAATAGGGAAGGGGTCCAAGGGATCAAGGGTGAGGGGTGAGTTGGAGGGGAAGGGGGCATACATAGAATAGAGATGTGCCATGAACAGGAGCCTAATAACCTTAGTAGGTGTGATTGTATGCCACCACCGCATGAACTAAGATTAATAAAATCAATAAGAATGAAAGGGAAATTACAGAAAGCAGGAGGGAGAAGGGAGAGAAAGGGATTTAAAAATGGAACCAAGTTGTACTATGTACAGAAACCCATTCTCCAAGACCATTGTAAAATGCATGTACTGCAAACACGTACTAATAAAAAACAAATCAACCAACCAGCAAATGGCTGGGATGTAGCTCAGTGCAAAGGCCCTGGATTCAATTCTTTAGTACAGAAAAAAAAAAAGTGGTTTTTACTGTGGTTACTAAAAACGAAAATTCATATCATTGTAGAAACTCATGCAACTACCTAAAAGAAGAAGACATAGAAAGAAAAACCAAGGACAGGATGAAGGGTGAGCCTTGGGGGAGTCTGAGGTGCCCCCTCAGGTCCGGGGTAAGCGTGATAGTTGGGGTGCATGGACTGGGAGGTATTCCCTGCTTCTGGGCAAACCCAAGCTCCAAGTAGCCACCCACGGCCCTGCCCCCAGACAGCAGCAGAGACTCCACAGGGCGCGGTTGTCTTCCCCAAGTCAAGGTGGCTTGGCACGGACATCCAGAGCTCAGGACTGCAAAGCTAGGGTCACCGGATTCGACCCCCACGCTCTCTACCTGATGCTTGTCTGTTACAGCTGATTTCTTCCTCATGTGGGGCATAAAGGGCACGGGCTGTAAACTGCGCTCTCTTTGGAATCTTCCTTGCAACAATCAACATCTTTCACACTGGATGCAGGGGTGGAGGGGCCAGCAGGGTTAACGACTCACCTGAGGTCACAAGGACAGCCCACTGCAGAAGGAAACCTACGCTGCTTGGCACCTTGGTCTTGGCGATCCCTCCCAGTTTTCTTCTAAAACACACGGTAGGGGCTGGGAATGGGGCTCAGGGGCAGATCACTTGTCTAGCAGGCACAAGGCCCTGGGTTCGATTCCCAGCACCACAAAACAAAACAAAACGAAACGAAACACACAGCAAGTGATGAAATAACATGTTTTCCTTTTTTGATCCTTTTGTTGCTGTTGTTGTCTGTCTGTTATTTGAGACAGAATCTCACTACATAGCCCAGGCTAGCCTCATACTCTCGGCAAACTTCCTGCCTCAGCCTCCTGACTGCTGGAATGACAGGCATGCAACACCATACCTGGCTTCTGATCCTTTCTGACAGTTGGAAAAAACCGGTGACAGGGTCAGTTTCTTCCTGAAGTACGGAATATCTTAGAGCTGAGAAGTCCTATGCAAGTGGAATTCATGTCTCGAGAGCCTTTCATTTTAGGGTCATTACTGGGGTGATGGTCGTGCTTGGTGCTAGTATTATTTTAGGCTCTCTCACACCTCATTCCCCTAAGCCCACAGGCCCTAGAAAGCTGCTGATTTTGAGCTCATGAAGACCACTCTGTCCCCACACCTTGATGGGTCAGGGCATGGAGCAGGAGGGCCCTGCGAGGCTGGAGAGCAGGGCCCCTGAGCTCCACTGGGTGGGGTGGGGGGGAGGTATTTCTGCACCAAGAGCTGCCAGGAAAGGCGGGGTCACTTGTTTGTTTTGCCATCTCTTGCTCCCTCTAACAATCCCCTCAAAGTCTGACACTTCAAATAAGGTCCTCATAAACACGGCTCCAGCTGGAGAGTTCCCAGGAGAGGGGATGTTAATTTTGTTGACAAATTTCAGTGTTCCTCAGGCAGGGGGTCTTAATTCTTTGAACAAATTCTTGGTCCTGAGCTGTACAGTCCCCTCTGTCCCTGATGAGTCCTGTCGTGAGTCCCTCTGCTGTTGTTTTAACACGGTCCTGTGTCAGGCAAGCCAAAAGCCCTTCGGGGTGAGTCGTGTTATATTTGTGTATGTGTGTGTGTGTGTGTGTATGTGTATATATATATATATATATATATATATATATATGCATCTATGTTGTTGTTTTGTTTTTTAAATGGTCATTGCTTCTCTGGCCGTGGCCGCCACCACCCCGCTTCTGGGCAGGTGTTGCCATAGAGATGTCGTCTGATCCATCTCTATTGATACTCCCTTGAAAGGGGACCCTGAATAGCCACTGAGGTAGGTAAATGTATGCAGTGACATTGATCGGATGATTCTATTCTGCAAAATTCCGGCGCCGTTTGTTTCCGTGCTTGTCTGAGGGCTGGGACACGGTGTTGGGTTTTGTTGCACGTGCACTCCTCACAGGCCTGGAGTTAATGCAGGCCTTGTTTGGAGCCACCAGAGCAGAAATTCCTCTGCCGCCAAGGACAAAAGCTTCACAGGCCACCTCGGAGGCCGCTTTGGGAAGGCCGTGTCTCCCGGGCTCCCAAAGGAAACGGGAGTTAACTCAGAACCCGGAGGGGCGCCCGCCCAGCGACGCTCCAGCCCCGCACATCTGGCCCTACTGGATCTCCCCTGGGGAGGAGCCACCAGCTTCGCCCATCAAAGGTTTTAACTCGATTCGCCTTTTTCCAGTCTGCGGGGAGGAAGCATCTCCAAGCCACGCGCGCTGCCCGTCCGCAGCGAGAAGCGCGTCTGTCCGGGCTCTGCGGTGTTTTCTCCCCAGGGTGTCGAGAGGGCGGCTGGCAGCAAACACGACCACGGGGGCACGGGTTCAGGCCTCGCAGCTAAAACCCAGCAGCACCCACGCCTTCTTCCTGTCCGCAGGTGGAGGTGGAGACAAAAAGGAAGCCGGGGAGGGGGATTCATGGGGTGCCTGGAACCGTGTCCGGCACTTGCTAGGGGACACACAGTGTTTAAAGCCAGGCATCTTGCTAGAAGTTTCCGGAAATATTTTTTCCTGCACCCTGTGACACAGGAGTGTGGGTGAGTCCCGTGTCACCTCCCTGGGCACAGTGTCTCTGCCTTCTTGACTGCGAGTAGAGTGTCCTCTGCCCCTGGTTGCTCTGGTGACTGAGCCCAGCCCCCCGCTGTAGGGCGCCAAGGTTGGGGAGGCCACCTGTTTCCTCCTGCTCCTCACCCAGCCCCGTCCCTGACCACTGGGCCACCGCCAGCCCTGCCTGGTATCACCAGCAGCGTCGAGGACAAAAGTAGAAACTGCAAGCATATGCGCCAGCCCAGGCTTCAGGACTTGGGCCAGGGTACACTCTGGATAGTGGTTCTGGCTGCCAGATGTTTGCTTCCGGTTAAGCACTGCATCTGTGGGTCGTGTCCACCAAAGACTGGGAGGTGGGGAGGGATGACCTCTGTCTCTTCCTTACAGAGTTTTGATATGCTGAAGTTTTTGGGGTTTTTATTTTGTTTTGTTTTGTTTTTTTGTTTTTGAGACAGGATCTCCCTATGTAGTCCAGGCTGGGCTTGAACTCAAACTTGTGGCGATCCTCCTGCCTCAGCCTCCCTAGGGCTGGGATTTTAGGTGTGGGCCACCGCACCTGGCTTGGTGGTGTGAGGATTTGGGGATACGGAATTCAAGTGTTCATCCATACACTCATTTACTCACCCAAGCTCATCCACCCATCCGTCCATCCATTCATTCATATAATCAACACAGTCTCCGGGCAGGACGTGAGCCAGGCACAGGGCCTCCTGCAACGGGTACGGAAATGAGTAAGACACGGGCCCATTTCCCATAAACTTGGAAATGTAAACTAGTACCTGAGATCACGGTGCCATCTGCCTTTCGCCTCTCCTGTCCAGTGGCCACGGTGAGCCTCGTGGTGGGGATTATTGCAAAATCCACTGTAAGGATGAGCGCAGCGACTCTCAGGGCTGCCCAGAGCCAGCTGGTGGCTGGGTGTGATGGGCACTGCACGCCTTGACCCAGGCTTCACACAGAGGTGCATCTGACTCCTTTGCCCGCCTTTGCTGACCAGGAGTCACTCGGTTGGGCTCATGAAGCCACCTGACTGTCGCCTGTCACACAGGTAGCAGAGGCGGCCTTTCCAGACCTCTGTCTGTGCTGGTGAATGTTGGCCAGTGGCTTTTGCAAGGGCCCCACTACCTGGGCATGCACTGGTGATCTTCCGTCTTGGCTGTGCCCCCATTGGGAGACAGAGCCCAGGCCGAGTGGGGTTCAGCTGGTGCCCACGCTGAGCGCAGCTTCCCGGGCTGAGCCTGTCCTGCAGGCGCCCGCGGCCCCACAGCTTGGTGTTGAAACATGGTGAGTTGGATTTTTCTGGGGTCACCTGTCTTCTGTGTTTCCATGGTAGGACATTCAGCAAATACAAGGGCAGAAGTTTGCAGAAAGACAGCCCTCCAGTGCAATATGGGAGGCTGGCGAAAGAGGAGGGAGGCTTTCAGTCAGACATGGTAGTGCACGCCTACGAATTGCAGCATGCTGGGAGGCTGAGGCAGGAGGATCACAAGTTTAAATCTAGCCTAGGGCAAGTTAACCATTTAGCAAGATGCTTTCTCAAGACAAAAAATAAGAAAAGAGGGGGAGTAGATTTCATGCTAAGGAGTGACTCAGCCTGTGTTTGGGGAAGAGCAGAATGAATCCGGCCTGCAGCGATTGCCTTGGGTAACAGACTGGAGGGCTGTTGCAGGTGCTGGGCTCCAGCGATGGAGGTAGGAGAGGAGGGGCCAGAGGGGTGCTGAGCACCTTTCTGAGACAGGAAGGGACAGGGTCTGCTAGCACCAGTGACCCTCAGGCTAGCCAAGAGCCAGCTAAGGGGCGTTCCCCAGAACCTGGCTGTTTCCTGGAGGGGGCCCCAATCTGCATCTGGACCTTCCGGCCAGGTGTCCCCACATGTGAGCCTTGCCGGGAAGAGTTTTCTTCTGCTGACCAGAGGCTCAAGGGCTCCCCAGGGCTGAGAGCTATTAGGCAAACAAAGGGAACCCCTTTTAATTAGGTTCTCTGGTCCCTGCAGGGCAGGGGAGGAGAGAGCAAAAGCCCCAGCTGTTCTAGTGATTGGGTACCACAGCGGGGAGTTGAAAACATCTGGGTGTATTTACACCTCCAAAGCCATGACCAAAACATGCAGAACTGAAACCCAGCTGGCAAAACTTCTTCCTTTATGTGTAGTTGCCTGCATCTGTCCAGGCACATGCAGAGACCACGGGAGGCCTGAGGGCCAGCCCCTCCCTGCTCTCCAGGGACATCTACCGACCCCCCACAGCCCAGGTGGGGGAGGAGAGGGAGGGTGCTCACCAACCTTAACTGGGTGACATTGGTCATGTTCCTCGGATCACACCTACCCAAGCACCTATTCCATACCAAGCGGCACCCCAGGAGCACCAAAACTGGGTGGAGATCGCCCCAGCATGTTTAAGATTTATAGCAAGAATTACAGTAAAAGTCACACCCAATTTCCTATAATATATAAATACACAGCCTTAAAAAAGAAGAGGGGAGCTGGCCGTGGTGGTACACATCTGTAATCCTAATACTTGGGAAGCTGAGGCGGGAAGATTCCCTTGTGAGTCTGAAGTCAGCCTAGGCTACATAGTGAGGTCAGGGCCACCCTGAACTACATAGCGAGACCCTGTCTCAAAAAGCAAAAAAATGCAAAATGAAGCACGAATTATTAAATATCTATATCACCAACAAACTCAAAGGTAAAATTATTTTCTTTCACTCTAAAGCTCTCTGTTTTGCAGGATCTGGCAAAATCCAGGTGTCGCTGAAAAAAATGAGTACAGACAGGAGGACAGATTCTTCTCCTCCAATCTGATGCCAGGGCTGACGGCCAGGAAGAGTTCCCTCCAGGCAGACCCGGTCCCCCAGAGCCCAAGGGTGGAGCCTCTCTCCTGGCTGAGGCCACATTGTTTTTCTGTCCAGGAAAGATGGGCATTGCAAAAAGCATTTGGGACAAATTGTGCCATTTGAGAGAAGACAGAGATAGAACAGAAGCTGTCAAGCTGTAATTGCCTTGCTAATTAATGGTTGATCATCTCTCCTTTTATGATTCTTGACCCCAGAAGGAAAATTTATTAGTACTTTTAGGTTTTGCACAGTCCTGCTAAATGAGGCGTGTAATGCACTAATTTACTGCCTTGTTAGCATATGAGGGGCCTCCCCAGCCCGCTCCATCCCCACAGACCAAGCGCTCTCTCTGGAGCTGTGAGGGACGCACCTAGGACAGGCATGGACTCTGTGGCAGAGGTGCCTGAGGGGCCAGCGCCAGCCTGGAGTTCGCGCACCCCGCCTGGGGGCTCAACACCGGTCTTTCATGCTAACGAGAACATTCGAACATTTGTATCCCCAAGTCTTCCAGCTGTTCTGCACCCATCTCCCTGCTAATTCCGTTTTTCAGGAGGCTCAGGCCATGCAGCTCTTTCTCAGCATCTCTGTCCTCAAATCAAAACCCTGGAACTTAGCCTAGGAGGGAATCTGCATTGAGATGAGGGAAAGCTGAAGCCCTGGTTGGTTCATACTGGCATTTGGTCCCAACACTTAGCTGGCGTAGATGCCGCCTTAGGAAATGCCCAGCTCGGCTGTGGATGTGTTGAAGACCCTGCCACGTGTGCTACTGGCTGGGTAAATCGGGGCTCCGGCTTGAAAGGGACTCTTGCTGGGCAGGGAGCCCTGCGGCAGGAGCTGCCGAGGGGCCCTCGCCCTTTGTGGGTCACCACCTTCCATCTGGCAGACTCCGAAGACCTTCAGGCCTAAGGTCCCTCTGGTTTTGACATCCCATCCCCCGGCACGCTGCAGATGCCAGAGGCGTGTGGGGTGATTTGGAAACAGCATGGCCAGCATCATCCTCAGATGGCCCCTGTCTTTTGGCAACTTTATTTTTAGAAACATAACTCAGAGATAATTAGATAACTGCACACAAATAGGGTAATTTTGAGACCACAGGAATTGGCTAAATAAAATATAGCCTTAGCGCTATGGTGGGAACCTATGAAACCATTAAAAACAGCAGGGTAGAATATTCTAGGCCTGGGCCATTCACAGAAAGGGGTTAGAGAGAACAATGTCCGCAGCACCAAACAAGCCCAGCCTGGGAACCGGTGCCATGCGCAGGCCTCTGGCGCACTGGCAACAACTAGATCCAAGCCTCTCCCTGTGTGTCAGTACCATTTGCGGACCGGAGTTAGACAGACCAATGACCACAGTAGCAAACAAGCCCAGTCTGGGAACCAGCGCCATGTGTGGGCCTCTGGTGGACTGGGAAAGCCAGACCCCAGCCCCTTCTAGCGCGTGCTAGCAGACAAGAAGTACCAATCCCCACCCCGCAAGTGACTGGCTTATCCAGAGAAACAGGCTATGTTGATAGCTATTGAGGTAAAATGCAATTGGATGCCTGTGGTGCTTTGGTGTTTCACTAACATTGCAGGTCCAGGGTCAGTGGTCTGATCATAGTTCAGAGGATATCGCTAAGCAATGTGTCGTCTAGGGGGGACCTCCTTCTGAGGGTTGCAGCCATCATTGATTCCCTATGGTCTTGTTTTGAGCTCCTATGTCATTTCCATTGTTTTGTTGGGTTGGGTTTTATTCTCTTTTGTTTTGTTTGATTATGTTAAATCCCGTGGCAGGAGAAACTATTTCAAGGATAGCAAGATATATTATGGTAACAATTTTGGATTTACTATTGGCTTGTTTTGAAGTCCTTTATCACATTCATTGTTGTGTTTCTATTGTTTCTATTCTATTCTGTTCTGTTTGATTTATACTATGTCCAAAGTTGTCTGCAGTTATTTTGAAGACTCCAAGGGGCATTATGGTAACTACTGTTGCTTTCACAATGCTTTGAAGTCCTATATATGTTACACTGGTTTGTTTTGATTGCTTTTATTCTGTTACATACTCTTAAAAAAAAAAGAATATTGTAGGCCTGGAAAGATGCTCATGGTATTTGTTATATAAAAATGCAAGAGCACATGTCTAGTAATCCAAGTTACTTAGGAAGTTGAGGCAGGAGGACTGCAAGTTTTAAGCTAGCCCTTTATAGAAATATAAAAGGACTGGAGATACAGTCCTGTGACAGGATAATAGCTTTGCCAAAATACATTTTAAAAATTATACCTAGAAAAAGTCTGGAAGCATCTATACTAAGATGTCCATGAATATCTTTGGGTAGTAGGATTCTAGGAAGTAATTTTTCTTCATAACGTTTTCTGTATTTCCAATACTTACTTGCAATGAGTATGCATCACTCTTAGACTCCTAAGAATTACAAAAATTAGGAAATAAAACATTAACATCTCACTTTTCACATGCATGAAATGACAACTATTGAATATAACCTCAAAGGATCAGGCAGCACCTTACTGGCTGAAAGTTCTTCATAAAACCTTTGGGTGACTCGTAAAGTTCACAACATACACTGCTGTCACTGGTGATTTAATTTTGTTAAGAATGAAGAAGCAAAATGTACGAGTCTTCTAAGGAAGCCCTGCCTTGCCCCATCTTTGTCCTTCTTATAGCTTTAGATGCTGGTCTCTCAGAAGCCTTGAAGACAGCCCAGGGCAGCCCCGTACAGATCAGAAGGAACTCACTAGGAACTGAGAGCCAGTCCCAGCAAGACATAAGCAGGACCAGCTGGGACAGCGTCCCTCCCCAGGCCCCAGGGTGGCACGATGCTGGCATGACTTTCCCACAGATATCCTGATGTGATGGGAAGGCCTTGGGTTCCTGTCTTCTCCAGGAGGTCCCTGGCTTGGGAAAGTGTCCTCCCTGGAGACAAACCCCACCCAGTGCCAGCTGATCCAATCCAGAGAGGCCCCTGGAAGAGCAGGGCACCCAGCACAGCTGCCTCTGGAACCCCAAGGACTAGGGCTGTGTTCTTTTGAGAACCCCACTGACAGCGACAAGCTTGTTCCTTGAAGCACCTTGTTTCTCTGAGTTGTTTGACCCTAAAGAAGTCCAGTGGAGATTGGAAATGTCAAACTATTGGATGCTAGGATCATCGCTAGCCAGTTCCTTGGGAAAGCCCATTGCAGCAGGGGTGCCGGAGGACCTCTGCCTGTTGTAGACTGCGTGGGGGCTTTGGGTAGGGGTCAGGCATGAGGAGGGGGCTGGAGGAGATGACTCTTCAATATAGGCAGCTGCAAACCAAGCAGCCTGCAAGAAGGTGGTATTTGCAAACAAAAAACAACTAACCAAAAACAAACTCGCCAAAGGCTTGCATCATTTGAAAGCAGAGAGAAAGGCGTTTTCACATGAGGGAAGCAGGAAGTGACAAGTGACAGGATGGCTGGTGTCTGCTCAGAACAGCACGGGGTGCGGGAAAGAAGCATTCCGGCCTATGTAGAAATATGGGGGTGATATGCTCAGGCCTGAAGACTCCCCGAAGATGTCCAGCTAAAGCCAGAGTGGTCATTTCAGAGAGATGAAATCACCATGGAAACCAGAAGGCTCCCCCTGCTCCCCGCTTGCAGGTGTTGGGGTGAGGCACCCTGAGAAGACTCAGGCCATTCTCACAACTTCAGCAAGCAGCTCCCGAGGTGGTCATTCCAGCAGCCATAGAAGGAAGCCAGGGGAGTGTGTGCCAGGGTGATGGCTGTCAGGGGCAGCTGTGGGGCCGATGTCCCCCTGCCATGTCTGGGACATATTTAGCTCCCGTGCTAGAGCTGTGAACCTGGGTGGTTTTGAGTCTGGCGCCCCAAAACCACATCTTCCAGCTAAGGGAGCCTTGGGAATAACAAATCTCTCCAGATTCATGGGCAGAAATTCCTGCAGGGAATAAAA
>RJWM01025137.1:0-29745 GCA_004363535.1 Dasyprocta punctata | reverse complement strand
TCATGTTACACAGAAGCGCCGTCAGCTCATTTCTGCACTTGTGCAGTGCTGTACAATGTCTGCAGACCCCACCTGTGTGACGCTATCATGTTGCAATATTCAATATGGGGTGGTTGAACATGTGATCTGTCCTGTGAGCTGCTTGTGTTCAGATTCTGCCTCCACTACGCACTGGGATGTAGTCCTTCGGCACAACAGCAATGCCTAAGTTCAAAGTCTGCTGTGAGAAAGATAGGACACTTGGCATGGAGCAGCTGGTCAGCACTGGTCACTGCCAGCCGTTACCTGCCTTAAATCAATGCTTCCCGAAGTGAGTCCCAGCCTACTTTCACAGGCAATGACTCAGTACATACATGCATACACACTTATCTAATAGTAACACAAATAATGAACATGCATTTAGTGCTGACTACATACACACCGAGGTGTGCAGAGTCAGGATTTAAGTCCAGAGGCCCTGTCTCATTAGTGCGTATAACCACAACTCTCCCTTGCCTCATGGCTTTATTTGTTATACGTGGAGAAACCAAAATTTTCATCAAACATTAGAAACCTTCATTAAGAAGGATGCACTATACTTCTATTTTATTGCGCACTCTGTTTCATAAGGAAAATACTGACCCTATCCTGTTAAATTGATTTCAAGACCCAAGACCTGCAGTTTGAAAAGTAGTATGGTGTTGTATGAAGAGTTTTTTGAAAAATACCACCAAAGATAAAAGGCTAACTGTACCTATTTCACTTTAGAGGCTTTACCATACTACTGGATCACATGGAGCATTTCCTAAATTTATTCAAGCCCCCATCAGCTTGTGGTGTGGACAGTAATTTAGGAAATGCTACCCTAGGGGGTTAATACCTTTAGGCCAGAGACAACGTTAGGGTTATTTTAAACTGTATCTTAATTAGTACACCAAACACATTTGATAAAATTCTAAATAACAGAGGGTGAGCCCCTTCCAGGGGAGGGAACTTTCCAGGACCTGAACCGTCCCTGGTGAGGCACTGGGGTGTCCTAGGCCGGGCAAGGTGGGTCGCTCACCCAAGAACCATGAAAGGCAGCATCCTGTGAAACAGCCCCATTCAAAATGTGTCCCTCAATCGGGTCAAAATACTGGTCTTACTCAAAGTAAATTAGTTTAAAAATGGAAACAACACAGTGGATACTACATCTAATTCCATCTTAATAGTTTTACTAAAAAGAATGGTGAGTTACGTTTTAAAGTGGATTTGGTAATCTACAGGTTGGGCTGAGCCTGTGGATCTGGGGATCTGGGCCTGAGACACAAGAGAAAGAAACCAGACAAGAGAGGTCCAGGAAAGCAGATGTCAGCCTTCAGCTGTCCCAAGCCACAGGCACCCAGGTGTTCAGCGGCTCAGAGGTTATCAGCGGACGGGGGCATGGCTGTGTGCAAGCAGCTACTTCCTGTCTTTCTCCCAGTCTCTCCTCCCCACCTTGAAAAGTGGAAAAGTGCAGAAACCAACTTGAAGAATAAGTGACCTCTACAGTGTACAAAAGAGCAAATAATGCTCAAGTTCATGAACAGGAGGCCAAGCAGCCAACCCTTCCCCGTCCCATGCTTATTTTGCAGCTAGCAGACATGGAAACCAGAAAGGGAAACTCCATACTTCCAGTGTAGAAAGCACCTTCCTTAGAGTAGGTGCTGCTCATAAAACAGGGTAACTGAGTCAAATCTCAGTTCCCAGTACAATCAATGCCAATTCCTAGTTCCTTCTAATTAGGGGATAATTGCTGTGTAGTACTACAGCAAACTGGGGAGGGGGAATTTGGAGTGGCATCGTGCAATAGGATAGACACTAACCCCATGTGGCCATTTAAATTAATTAAAGCTACATAAAATTTAATATTCTGTTCTTCAGCTGCACCAGCCATGTATGAAGTGCTCAGTAGCCCCATGTGCCACAAGGGTATGGTAACACATTACAGGACACTGCATCACTGTAGAAAATTCTACGGGCTAAAAAAGGAAGTTGTTCATTTCTCACTTGGTAAAGGAGCTGCAAGCCCTACCTCCAGACCTTCTTTGGCTTGGGGCAGTGCGAGGTGTGTTTGGAGGTAATTACTAAAAATTCCATTATCATCTCAAAATACCATTTCAACTACTCCGTCTAAAAATCTCTTGAAATTAAGACTTTTCATTGCCACAAGTCATTTTTAAAAATCCAAACATATCAGGAGATGATATCTGGTGATAACTTGCTAAAGTTCCAATCATTTACGAGTTAGACTGAAAGTGATTAGAAAAACTGAGTAAAAAAAATATAAAGATACATGGTCCTATCAGCTCTGGAAAGAAAAGTTTAGAGGTAAGTAGGGGCACATTTCTGTTTTATTCTTAAGATACAAAAATACTTGTTACACGCTTTGGTCCACTCTCTTTGTGAACTTTCACAAACTCACAGCCAGATGCAGTTACACGTGGGCTTGTAGCATGTAGGAGGGATTTAGCACAAATCTCATTTCGGCCTCACAAGATCCTATCACTGCTATAGTACTAATTCTGAGTGCTGTACATTTTTCTCAGGAAGGGGAAGGCTACTGGGTAATACATTATCTTGTCAGTGTTTGTCTTGCTTAATTGGTTACTGAAGTGATCCCAGATGGCCAGACTGCTGTGACACCAAATGGCCAAGATTTGGGGGGCCAAAAGGTCTTTCCTCTCCATGATTCCTGGCTGCCTTGCCAAACCAGCTGCTGTACTGCAAGGTGTGGACCACCGGGAAACAAAGAGCACACAGCATTGTCTTCCCTCTTCACAATCACAAAGCAGGCAATCTGAGCTCCAAAATAACCCTACAAGGTGGTCATACACACAGCATTGGTCACAAGGCTAAATACTAAAGCATCATAATGTTCACACCCAAAAATTACTCCACAGAGCAAATCAACTTCCTCCCAAAGCAATTTATAAAAGGGATCTGATGAGAAATATATAAACTAAGCAACTGCTATCAAGATATTGAAAAGCCAATTTTTAAAAATCCACACTGCATTCAGCTAATGGCAGATAATAAACATGCATTTTTCAAATACTTTAATACTCTTGCTCAATGCTACAACATTCGTCAATTTGTCGTTATTGTTAGCAAAACTTCACACTTTTATTTACCATGTCCAGTTTGTGAGCTTCCAACTTAGGGCAATTGCAAAACATTTACTTAAAAATGTATAAGAAAAGGACGCACCATTAAAATTCCTATGTTCATGCCTCGAAGATTAAACTCACATTTCTAGTTCATTAAGAGATGACAGCTATGAATCTGGGAAAGAGTGTCTTCAGGAGACAGGCAAGAAAAAGTTTAGGATTTAAAGCGTGAGAGCTGAAACACTACCATTCTTTGACTCGCAAATATATATGAGCCCAACAATTTTTCTGTGAAACAGAAAATTTTAAGTAGGTCAACTTATTAACTGCTACCGTGGTGTTTATACATCCACATTTGCCTACCATTTGATGAACCGCAGCCCAAAAAAGATTTATGGTCCTGCATTATTAAAATCTGTCTTCGATTCAGAGAATGGAAGAAGCAGAATCTAATATTGCCCTTTAGGCTTTGTTAGCGTAGCAGAACCAAAAGCTGTTTTGTTCTGCACTAGTTCTTAACCTATCATTACTATAGCTGGTTCCCGACAGAACCACACATTAGGAAGTCAGAATGGGACCCTTGGCTTCTATGTCACCTGGGCTATGTTGTCACATTTGTAGTCACAGTCCTGGTTCTGCCGTGGCCAGGACAAACCTGATTGAAAAGAGCAGGGCAGTGTTCGGGATATAATAAAGTACGGTGGGGGAGAGGGAGGATGGAGAATGAAGAATAGGGAAAAAAAAGCACATGCATTTTAAAATGTGGAAATTCTCTTTCTCCCTTTCATTCGCTTAAGGAGGATAAAACTACTAGACAAGGGCTGTCTCCATCACTCAAAGCTGATCACTGTTCTCACCGGAGAGGACCCGAGCCATCGGTATCCATCGCGGTGGCCTCCCGAGTCCCCCGTTCCTCCCAGCGTGCGCGCCGGGAGAGAGCGGCTCCGTGCACGGACCGGAGACCAAGTTGCGCCTCCTCCCAGACGCCCGCCAAGCCCCAGCAGGCGCGGAGCGGCAGGGGTCCGGGAGGTTGCGTTCCCCCTCAGCGGAGGGCTGGGCGGACGGCGGGGACACCTGTCATGGGGCGGCGCAGCAATGCGGTGGCGGTGGGGACCGGAATCCGGTGCGCACGGGGGGCAGGGGCTACAGCTCGGGCTGGGGCTCGGCGGCGGCGCTTCGGGAGCACAAGCCCGCAGGCCGGGGGGCCTGGGACTCCGCCAGAGCCGAGAGGGGTAGGGGGTGTCCCGCAGGCCCGCGCCCCTGTCCCACTCCGGGCCGGACGCCCCCTGGCTGCGCGGCGGCCTGGGCGGAGGAGCAGGGAGCGGAGCTGGGGGCGAGAAGGAAGGAGGGGAAAAGCGCAGTGGGGAAGGGGGCAAGGCGGGGAGGAGGGGGTGAGGAGGAGGGGTAGAGGGGGCGCCGCGCCTACCTGCTCCGCGCGGGGCCCGCGGTAGCCTGGCGGGGCCGGGGCCGGCGGTGGCAGCGGCGGCGCGGGAGGCGCTTCCTCCAGGAAGGGGTGGGACCCGCCCGCTCGCCCGCCCCCGCCCTACCCTGGGGTCCCCACAGCTCGAGCACAACCCGCCCCCCAGACGCCCCTCCCGGGGTCCCCCGCAGTCACCCGGACCGGAGCCGCTGAGCACACGCCGGCCGCTGCCTCCCCAGCCTGGCGGACGCGCTCCTGGCGCTGCTCGCCTGCAAGGGCGGGACGGGATCCGGATCCTCCGCGGGGGGTTTCTCGGTGCTGATCCGCGGTGACCTGGGGCGGGTTCGCTTCTGCCGCACACCTCCGGGGCTTGCACAGCGAGGCTGGTACTGAGTCCCACGCCCGCGCCCGGCGCCGAGTTGGCAAAGCCGGACCCTGGCGCTAGCGCGCCTACCAGGCCGTCTCCCCGCCCGCGCCTGCCGGCTCGCTCCACCGCCCGGGTGTGGACCGCGAGTCCGTCATAAACCTGTATTCGTCGGCCCACCCCAGGCCCCAGCCTCCCGGGCACCGAGTCAGTGACTTCTACAGCAGTGTGCAGTGATGGCATTTCTTTCACAGCTCCGGGTCAATTTAGGTTCCAGGCGCAGCCTCCTGGCTACCTTCGTCTGACCACCACCTTTGGGGGGCTGCCGAACCACCCCTGTCTCCTTTAAACTATTGCCTCTCAAAGCACATGTGTCGACGAGACCTCTCCAGCTCAACTTAGTCACATTCTCCAGTTCAGCAATCTCATGGAACATTCGCACTGACCCCCCAACACCTGAGATCGCTGTCTGCACCGATTTCTTGTTACCCTTCCCTTTTAGCTACAGAGTTATTAGCTTGAGGCCAGGGGTCAGGCCTTCTCTTTTCCTTACTTTACTGAATAGAACTGTTGTTTTTCCCATTAAAACAGACAAAACGAAGACATAGCCCTGCTCTAAAATCCCCTGGAAGTATTGCATATGCTGAATTTCATTTCAGTTAACCTACTGAGTATTTTACTGAGGAGGGTAAACATGGGTTTCATCAGACTCTCAAAGAAGTCTGTGACTTCCCCCAAAATTGCTTGAGGTCAACCATGAACCTCAATTCTGATGATGCCCCTACTCCCTGTTCCTGTGCACTTAGTTCTGGCTGCCATTGGGAAAAGTCTTCTAGTGACC
Organism: Dasyprocta punctata; assembly: GCA_004363535.1. NCBI lineage: Eukaryota > Metazoa > Chordata > Mammalia > Rodentia > Dasyproctidae > Dasyprocta > Dasyprocta punctata. The sequence continues at coordinate 24,013 of RJWM01025137.1, read as the reverse complement.
TCCTTCCCACACACACTCATTCTGAATTAGTGGTCCCTCCCAACACTGCACATCACAACTACCAACGGGGCTTAAATACAAATGTTTAGGTCTCCTTCAGAGCACCCAGCTCAGAGCCTGGGTTGGGGTGGGGTGGACCAGGACATGGGTATTTTGATGAAGAACCACACCTGAGATCTCACAGCCCCATGACAGCCACTGACTCTAGAAAATAGGGTCCCAATTTGTAAAATCCTCTTCCTTTTCCTTTTCTCTGTGGAAGGATTGAGAACCTTTGCAGGACGTTTAATTTATTTTGAATTTTTTATTTTTCCTTCCATCCACTGTTGCTTAAGAAACCAACCTGTGTTTGTGAGGACAGCAGGCTCAGTGCCACTTGCCAGGGGCACTAAATCATCACCACCTTTATATCCACCTTTATTCATCCCAATCAACCGGAAGAGTGACATGAATCGCATTCTGGATGGTGATATTCACAGCTAGGAATAGTATGTTAAAATGCCCCACATGAAGATTACTCGGTTGCCATACACAGAGTCTGTCCATATTATGAGATACAGTGAATATATCCTGCTACATTATTTAGAGTTCAAGAGAACTGAAGACAAAATATAAGCATATCTGTGCTTTTGTCTTTATTTTATTGATCTTGATGTTTCACTAATTTAAAACTGTTGTCCACCGTGTACTCAAGAACACCTTGAATATTTTGAATTATATAGGTTGTAAGATCAAAATACTATTCCAGAACTGGTTTTCTTTTTTTAAAAAAAAAATGCCTATAAAGATTCACCTTGTACCTCTAAATTGTGTGTTGACAGTGCCCCAAAATGCTTCAGGACACCAGAGAAGGGTCAAGCACAGTGTTAGAGACAACAAGGAAGAAATAAGCCTTCAGGCCTGGAGTTAGATGGCTTTGGGAAGTAGGACGGACCTCAGTGTCCAGGGACGCCTTCTACCTATCAGACCACAACGAGCCATCGTGATTTCCACATCACATTGCTGGACGCTCCTCATTGCTGGAGTTCTTCCAACTGAGTAGGGGTGGTGGTTTTTCTAACTGAGTCTGTTACCTAACTGAAACCACCTCAGAACATTTACAATTACAAAAAGACTTTAGAGTCTTGCTCATTTTCTCTTGGGCAGTCAACTTTTTGGTGTTTATGAGTCAAATCACTTCCCCTATTTGTTTGAAAAAAAAAAAAAAAAAAAACAACGGAGTTGAGAAGCACAGCTCACAGATAATCCTCCCAGGGATTCTGGAAATCCCTGCTGCTGCTTGGGTTCCAAAGAGTCCCGTTAAAAATCCCTGTATAACCAAATTGTTGCCAACCTTATCTAACAGGAAGTAATTTGGGTAGCCTCTGAAAAAAACAACAAAACCATGCAAGGTTTATTGAAATGGTATTTGATCTTTATCAAAATCTACCCGTTAAAGAAAACCTTGTGGGAGCAATTGGGAAGAGATCAAGAATACCCGTGAAACAGGATGTTAAGTGGGAGCTATTACAATACTCCCATTTTGACAGAGCTCCAGATAATAGTGTCAGCCCCTCTCAAATTCCAGAAATGGAGCTGGATCACCGCACAGGATGTGGGAAGCAGGGTTCCTTCAACCTCTCACTTACCCTGCACTGTAAAAGGGTCAAAACGGATGCTGACCAGGTTGCCACGGTTAGAGACGGTCTCTGTGGATGTCAGGGTCACACCCAGCTCTGTGTTCATAGCAGGACTGACTTCCGTCGCCTCACATCCCGTGAGAGGGACTTCAGAGATCCCCATGTGCCCTGCAGTTTGGGGACACCGGAGAAGAATCTGAGGCAACCAGTGAGAGGCCAAATGAACTTGCCTATGCTAAGGGGACAAATGGATGGCAAGAGATTACCAGCAGGTTGGTGGTGGTGAGAGGGGTTTTGGCAGGCCCATAAAAGCATCTGTGAGAGAAGGGAACTGGCCATGGGCAGAGGCGGTTGTGGTCCCGAGAGCCACCCAAAGCCTTCCCGCCTCCTCTGCACTGGAGATGCGCCAGGCTGAGAGAAGTACGCATCGCACCTAGCAGACTCACCTTCCCACCCAACAGTAGAGGGTTTTGTTGTTATACTGTACCAGACAAATTACTGAAATAAGATTGTCTTTTTGGCTAAAAGTAATCAGAAGCCTTTTAGTTATGTGAGAATGACCCCCAAAAGTCATAATGCCTGTGCATTCATTCATCCAAGGGACAGGAAAACAGCTAGCCACAAAGCAACAGGAGAGAATTCCGTTGCTTTGTGATTATGCCCTTGAGTTCCACTGGGCCAGGGTGTCAGCTACATGGTCTTCCACATCAGACTTCAGCCCTTGGAGATGTCTCCTCCGGCAGCCCAACTGAATTACTGGCAAGTGGTGTGTGTAGGAAAAGCCCTTTGTGTGTGCTGTACCTGAATTAGAATCCAAGCTTTCCAACGAGAAAGTTAGGGGTAAGGATAGGGGATTAACAGAACTTGAGTGATGTTGGTTTAACCTTCTACGAAACAGCTGTCTGCCAAAGTTTTCCCTAAAGGGCTCGGTTTAAATGATTGTCAAGGTCTCCTTGAGGCAGGAAATTCTATTTTGAAAAGGCTACAGTGCACTGTGGATCAAAGACCCATCTGTGAATGTGGCACAGGCGGAAGTGCTGGGGCAGCTGGGGTGACAAGGACGCAGCACCTCTAAATCGAAGTCCTCGCCGGCAGGCAAGTGCAGTGGTGCTGGCCTTCGGAGGCCAGTGTGTGCTGAGGTTGACGGGATCACCTTGGTGACTGTTTCCACAGGGTGTTCTCAACCACGTGACCTGGGGATCCCCAAGCACTCTCCTGGATTCTCTGGAGTGCTGGGTAAGATCGCTCTGGTCTTCCTCCTTCATCTGCAACTGGCATGCAGTGGGGAGGACCTCAGGTCCAGCCCCGATTCCGTGCCCCAAAACTCACTGGGGCTCCATTTTCCTTATGTCACGTAGGAAATCGTCATTTGCTGCCCCTGCACAGGCCGAAACAGTGTGCACAGTTTTCATCTCAGTCAGTTCCCTCAGTGGGCCTTTGGCCTCTGTGCATAAAGTTTGATTTTAAAACAATTTCTAAATCAGAGAGCTCAGGATAAATCTTTTTATGGTATGATATTCTATTTGTCATGAATGGCTGCATTTCAGGAATTTAGGCGATCCTAGAACAGCCTTTCAGAGTCCTAACCACAGACGTTGCTTAGCCCTGTGGTAATAATTTCCTTACTCTGACACCTGCCACCCACTACCCTGTCTTTACCCCGAGACCTCTCCATGAGCTAGGGATAGAGTGTCAACTGGGACAGAGCAAAAGGCCACCTGCATAGCCAGTGTCTGATATACTAGTGACTGTTCTGGACTGGGTCCTAGTATTTTAAATATCACTTTTTGTTTGTATTTTGAGATAGGATCTCACTATGTAGTTCAGGCTGGTCTTGAACTCACTGTGTAGCCCAAGCTGACCTCAAACTCATGGGCGATCCTCTTGCCTCAGCCTCCCAAGTTCTGGGATTACAGGTGTGCACCATACCTGGCTCTCCCTCTTTCTCTTATGGGTGTCCACTTCCTCCCTGTCGAGTGGTCCTGCCCATTATCCCACAGGGGCATACACATTTGCCTCACCCAAAAGCACCTCCCAGAGATCCTGCCTTCTCAGTCAAGTTCTTGTCTCCCTTGGGTGAGAAATCTCCACTAGTGTAGGTTTCTCTTGCTCCTCAACTTTATCTCCAGTCTTCTCATCCCTTTCGGCACCCACAGCCTGGGTTCCAGGTGCTCTGTTGAGAAGCCCCTGAAGCTCACAGTGAATGACCTCCAGGTACCTAGCTGTGCTTGAGGCTGCTGCAGGGACTCCTCATCCACCCCGTGTCCTCTCCTTCCTGGGTGTCCTTGAGGTCACCTGGACTCTCCCACTGGCTGCTTCGGTGAACACTGCACAGGAAGCCACCCTAAGTGGATAGGATTCTTGCTGCCTGGCACATGGCCCCCCTCTGTGGACGCCCGAACCTCTCCTCCATTCTGGCTCTTTATCCCGGAGACAGGCAGTGCCTTTTCTCTGCAGTGATCTCGTGTTCACTCAGTAACAAAGTCCTGGTTCCTAATTCTTCTTGCATGGTGTCTTGGGACTCCGCCCTCACCTTAGCCTGACTGCCTTACTTCTGTCTCTTGGCCTCCACTCTGCCCTTTTCTAATCTCCCATTTTTACTGTCTCCTGCTCTCTCTTTAGGCCTCTTTCTTTCCTTTCTTTATATCACATTTTTGGATACCTGGTTCTAAATTTCAATTAAAATGTGAAAAAAATCCAAATATATTTATTGATAAAGTTAATAATCTCACAAATCCTTCCCACCTCCAACGTTAGCCTGGCATATATTCTTTGATTTTATGCACATTTAAAAATGCATTTGCATTTTTGACCTAAAATGGGGATGTAGTACTATGGAACTCTCTTTTCTGACTTAAAAAGTATATCATAGATAAAGGAAATGTGGTATCTATACATGATGGAATATTTCATGGCTATAAAGCAGGATAAATTTGAGACATTTGCCAGAAAATGGATACAATTTGAAAACATAATGTTTAGTGAAATAAATCAGACACACAAGACACGCAAATACCATCTGGATTATCTCCATTTGGGTAATCCAAAGTACAAATAAAGAGCAAAATAAAAAATTGATAAAAGAAAGCAGAGAGATCTTTTGCAAATGGGAAGAGAACCAAGAGACTGAAAGTGGGGGAAGGGGGAAGAGGATGAAGATTTAAGAAGTGTTACATACGTGTACAGCTACCCACAATGAGTGTAATCATTATATGTTATGAACATGAGCTAAAAAATAAGAATGGTAATAATGAAAATGGGGAAAGGTGGTCTACAGAGGGAGGGTGGGTGGTAGGTGGGGAGGGGAAGGGGAATAAACAGCACTAAGATACATTAAGTACGTGTGCCTGCTCCCTGAGATGAATGTGAACATCACCTACTGCAAACGTGTACTAGTAAAATAAAAAACAAAAAAAAAGTACAGCATAGAAATCCATCTAAGTCAACAGAGAGCAAAGTCACTTAAAGAATCACAGATTTTAGAATCCACATGCCATACAACACATCCATTTAAAGGTGCGATTCAAACATTTTTAGTGTATTCACACAGTTGGACAATTCTCACTGTAATCAAATTTAAAACATTTTCATCACCTCAAAAATCTGTCATGGTAGATTTCTCCATTCTGGATATTTCGTATAATTGGATTATTTAATGTATTCATCCACATTAAAGCATGTATCAGTATTTGATTCTTTCTCTCCCTCTCTCTCTCTCTCTCTCTCTCTCTCTCTCTCTCTTTTTTTTTTTTTGGTCAACTAACAGCCCACTGAATGGATCTGTGACGTTTTGCTGATTAACTCATCTGTCGACGCGTGTTTAAATTGATTGACTCTTTTGGCTATTAGGAGTAATGCTGCTGTGCACATGAGTATCTATAGTTCTGTGTAGGTATTTTGGCTATCAACATGGCTATGGAATTGCTTGATCCATATTTAACCTTTTGAGGAACTAACAGACACCATCAAAATGGCTGTACCATTCTACATTGTGTCCAATGGGATGCTAATCTTTCCACATCCTTGCCAAAAGTTGTTACTGTTTATTTAAAAATTTTAATTATAGCCATAGAGTGGCATCTTGTTATGGTTTTGATTTGCATTTCCCTGTGGGCCAAGATCTTGAACATCTTTTCATGTGTTTATTGGCCATCTGTATTCCTTTTTTTCGTTTGTTTGTTTTTGATTTTGTTTTTGAGACTGAGTCTCACTATATAGGTCAGACTAGCTTTGAACTAACTATATAGCTCAAACTGGACTCAAACTTGAGGAGATCCTCCTGCCTCAGCCTCCTGAGTGTTGAGATGACAGGCATGCACCACCATGCCCAAGTTTTATTCTTTCTTTGAAGAAATGCCTACTCAGATGTTCCTTTTTATATTTTAAATTTTATTTATTCATTAATTCATTTTGGGGATTGAACCAAGGGCTTTTGCACTGAGCTATAGCCCCAGCCTTTTTTTTTCTTTCTTTCTTTTTTCCTGAGATAGGTTCTCATCAAGTCAGTAAATTGTCCAGGCTAGACTTGAACTTTCAATCTTCTTGCCTCAACCTCACAAAGTGTTGGAATTATAGGTCTGCACCACCTCAGCCAGCTTGCTCGTTTTTAAATTGGGTTATTTGACTTTTAACCATTGAGTCATCAGAGTTCTTTATATATGCTAGACACCAGATATATGATTTACAAACATTTTATCCCATTCTGTTGGTTACCTATTCTTACTTTCATTGTAGTATATAAGAAGCACAAAAATTTTAACTTTAGATGAACTCCAAATTGCCTATGTTTTTCTTTTGTTGCTTAAAGTTTTGGTGTCATATTTATGACTTTGCCTAACTCAAGGACACCAAATATACTCCCATATTATTTTCTTCTAAGAGCTTTTATCTTCTTACATCTAAACCCTTGATTCATTTTGAGAGTCTTTCGTGTGCGACATGAAGAAGGGGCCAACTTCATGCTTTTCCATATAGCTGCCCAGTTTGGCCCAGCACAAATTTAAAAACAAAGACAAAAACTATTCTTTCCCCATCGAACTGTCTTGGCTCCTTTGTTAAAAATCAATTGGCTACAAATGTGAGTTTATTTCTGGACTCTCAGTCCTCCTCCATTGATCTATGTGTCTGCTTTATGTGAGTACCAGCCTGTCGTGGTTACTGCGGGAGCCTCTGAAAGCAAGATGTGGTTTGAATGAGTGCCCCAAAGAGCACGGGTCGGAAAGTCATCCCTGACGCAGCAGTGTTGGGATGTGGGCCCTACGGGGAGGGGGTCAGGCCAGGAGGAATCTGACCCCAAGGAGAATTAATGCTGTGGTTTCGAGAGTGGGTTCCAGATGGTAAAATCGACGACCTTGGCCCCCTGGCACACTCTTGGCTTCTCCCCCATTCTCTGTCCTTCCCTTACAGGATGGTGCAGCAAGAAAGACCTCACCGGATGCCCCTCAACCTTGGACTTCCCTGCTTGTGTAACCATGAGCCAATGCATTTCTTTTTATTATAAATTGTCTAATAATTTCCGTCGTAACAACTCGGAACAGACTCAGCCTCCAACTTTGTTCCCTTTCAAGACTGTTTTGGTTATTCTGAGTCCCTCTCATGCACGCATGAGTTCTCAGGTAGGCTTGTGAATTTCTGCAAAGAAATCTGCTGCTATTTTGATAGGGACTGCAATGAATCTGTGGACCAAGTGATAGAATTTTGACATTTTAATGTTTGGCTTTCCAAACCATGATAAAGGGGGGTTTTTCCATTTGCCTAAGTCTTTAATTTTTTTCAGCAATATTTTATAAGTTTCAGAATGTATGCTTCATATTTATTTATTTTTCTTCTTTCCCCTCTCCCTCCTTCTGCCCCCCTTCTTGTGGTGGGGATTGAACTAGGGCCTTCACACTGACACACTGAGCTCTACCCCACCCCTTACAGTTTTGTTTTTGTTTTTGTTTTTGTTTTGAAACAGGGTTTTGCTATGTAACTCAGACCAGGTTTGAACTTGCAACTGCCTGACAGGCGCGTATAACCCAGGTTGACTTTGAACTTCTGGTGGTTTTCCTGCCTCAGCTTCCCAGCTTCCCAAGTGCTGAGATTGCAGGTACCACCACACCTGGCCTCTTCTTAATTTATCTTTTTTTTTTTTTTTTTGAGACAGGGTCTTGCTACGCAGTTCAGGCTGGCCTTGAGCTCATTTTGTAACTCATGCTGGTCTCAAACTCAACAATTCTCCTGCCACAACATTCCTCCCAAATGCTGGGATTGCAGGTATGCACCACCATGCCCGGCTTCTTAATTTAGATTGAAATTCTAGCTAAGTTGCCCAGGCTGAGTTTGAATTTAGACTCCTCCTACATCAACCTCCCAGAGTGCTGGGATTACTGGTGTATACCTCCATGCTCAGCTTCCTATTATTTTATTACATTTATTGCCAAATATTTCATTTTCATGCTATTGTAAATGAATTCTGCCCATAGTTTTGTTTTTAAATTGTTTATTGCTAGTGTATAGAGACATAGCTGATTTTTGTGTATTAATTGTATAACTGACATTTGTTGAACTCATTTATTAGCTTTAATGTGCACGTTCCTATGTATTTCTTAGGATATTTTATATTCAAGGTCACATGATTTGCAATCTTCCTTTTTAATCCTTTTATTTAAGAGAAAAAAAGACACATATAAGAAAGACAAAAAGCAAAAGAGACAAATGACTAGAGCAAATGCACAACAGTAACATTATAGGTTTACAATGCAGGATGATAGAAACTTGACAATGGTTGCAATATTGTGTATCGTTATCTTCAAAATAGTTGTTTACATTAACAGATATAGACATGTAAAATTGATCTAATCATATGAGTATTAACTGTTCTTTCTCAATAACAAATACATTCAGCAGCGTGTTAGTTTTAGTTATCTTACATATACATATATACAGATTATATCTTTTCCTTTTCCCTTCCCTTTTCCCTCTTTTCCCTTCCCAATTACTTTAGCTCTTTGAGCTGTTTTTTACCCTTACGTAGTATTTATTATAGATTTTGGATCATATACACTTTTACAGTTTCTTACACTAGGGAGACAATACGGTATTTACACATGTGGGTTTGATTTATCTCACTTATGAGTATGGTCTCAAGTCATGTCCATTTACTTATGAAAGTCTCAACGCAATCTTTCATAATAGCTGAGTAGTACTCATTGTATAAAAATACCACAACTTTTTTTATCCATTCTTTGATTGATAGGCACTTGGGTTGTTTCCAAGATCTGGCTATTACAAATTGGGTTGCTATAAACATGGGTTCACAAGTATCACTGTGGTATGATGTTTTCAATTCTTCTGGGCCAGAAGTGGGATAGCTGGGTTGAATGGGATCTCTAATCCTAGCTTCTTGAGGAATCTCCACACTGACTTCCACAGTGGTTGCACCAGTCTACACTCCCACCAACAGTGGAGAAGAGTTCCTTTTTCCCCCACAGCCCATCCAGCATTTGTTGTTGCTTGATTTTTTAATCCTGGCCATTCTTTCTGGAGTGAGATGGAATCTCAGTGTTGTTTTAGTTTGCATTTCCCGAATGACCATTGATGTTGAACATTTTTTCATATATTCGTTTGCCATTTCTATTTCTTTCTCTGAGAAGTGTGTATTCATCTCAGATGTCCATTTTTGGATTGGGTCCTTGAATTTTAGGGGCCTGATTTCTTTTAATTCTTTATACATTTTAGATAGAAGTCCTTTGTCTGATGGACAATTGGCTAAGATATTTTCCCAGTTGGTGGGTTTTCTTTTCACTTTGTTGGAGATTTCCTTTGACATGCAAAAACTTTTTAGTAGGATGAGATCCCAGGTGTTGATTCTGGGAAGTGTTTCCCGTGCAATCTGATTTTTGTTCATGAACTCTCTGCCTACTCCTATGTCATCAAGATTTTTACCTACTTTGTCTTCTAGTAAGTTTAGGGTCTCTGTTTTTATATTCAGATCTTTGATCCATTTTGACTTTATTTTAGTGCATGGTGATAGGCATGGGTCTAGTTTTAGTTTACAGCATATAGAAAGCCAGTTTCTCCAGCACCATTTGTTAAAGAGGCTGTCTTTCTTCCAATGTACATGTTTGGCCCCTTTGTCAAAGATGAGGTGGCTAAGTGTGTTTGTAGTTGTGGCTGTATCTTCTAATCTGTTTCATTGATCTTCAGGTCTGTTTTGATTCCAGTGCCATGCTGATTTTATCACAGTAGCTTTGTAGTATAGTTTCAAGTCAGGGATTGTGATGCCTCCTGCCTTACCTTTGTTGCCCAGAATTGCCTTCACTATTCTAGGTCTTTTCTGGTTCCAGATGAATTTCAAGAATGCTTTTTCTAGTTCTGTGAGGTAGGCAAGTGGTATTTTGATTGGGATTGCATTAAATCTGTATAATAATTTAGGGAGAGTGGCCATTTTCACAATGTTTGTTCTTCGTATCCATGAACATGGGATATCTTTCCATTTTCTGAAATCTTTGATTTCCTTCTTCAGAGTAATTTAATTTTCACTGTATAGATCTTTTACTTCCTTTGTTAGACTGATTCCTAAGTATTTCATTTTTTTGGATGTTATAGTGAAGGGTGTGGCTTCCTTTATTCCTCTCTCAGTGACTTTGTTGTTTGTGTACAAGAATGCTATTGACTTTTGAGTGTTCACCTTGTATCCAGCAACCTTACTGAATTTGATTATTACTTTTAGAAGTCTTCTAATGGATTTCTGGGGGTCTTCTATGTAGAGTATCATATCGTCTGCAAATAATTAGAATTTCACTTCTTCCTTTCCTATCCTTATTCTCTTTATTTCTTTCTGTTGTCTAATTGCTCTGGCTAGTATTTCCAGAACTATATTGAATAGGAGGGGTGATAACGGACATCCTTGTCTTATTCCTGATTTTAGGTTGAAAGTTTTCAGTTTTTGTTCATTTAGTAAGATGTTGGCTGTTGGTTTATGACATATGGCTTTTATCAGGTTGTATCTATTCCGATTTTCTGCAGGGTTTTTTATCATGAATGGGTGTTGGATTTTGTCGAAAGCTTTTTTTGCATCTATTGAGATGATCATGTGGTTCTTGTCCTTGGCCCTGTTGATATGGTGTATTACATGTATTGATTTGCGTATGTTGAACCATCCCTGCATTCCTGGGATGAATCTCACTTGATCATCATGTATAATCTTTCTGATAACTTGCTGTATTTTATTTGCCAGTATTTTATTGAGGATTTTTGCATCTATGTTCATTAGGGAGATTGGCCTGTAATTTTCTTTTTTGGTTGGGTCTTTCTCTGGTTTTGGTATTGGGGTAATACTTGTTTCCAGGAATGAGTTAGGGAGACTTGCTTCCCTTTCAGTTTCATTGAAGAGTTTGAGGAGTGTTGGCATTAAGTCTTCCCTAAATTTCTTGTAGAATTCAGCAGTGAATCCATCAGGGCCCAGGCTTTTCTTTGTTGGTAGGGTCCTAATTACATTTTCAATTTCATTAGCTGAAATTGGGTTATTCAGCAGCTTTACATCTTCTTGATTCAGCTTTGGTAATTCATAGGTTTCTAGGAATCTGTCCATTTCTTCTGTGTTATTGAATATATGTGAATAAAATTTTTTGAAGTAGGTGTTGATGATCTTCTGTATTTCCACAGGGTCTGTAGTGATTTTACCCTTCTCATTTCTTACTGCATGAATCTGAGTTTTTTCTTTCCTCTTTTTGATAAGGTTGGCTAGGGGTTTATCCATTTTATTTACTCTTTCAAAGAACCAGCCCTTCGACTCATTAATTCTTTGTATTGTTTTCTTAGTTTCAGTTGCATTAATTTCTGCTCTAATCTTAATAATTTGGGCTTTGGACTTGACTTGCTCTTCTTTTTCTAGAAGTTTGAGGTGCAGCATTAGGTTGTTTATGTGTGTTCTTTCCATTTTTTTGATGTGAGAGTTTAGGGCTATAAATTTCCCTCTGAGGACTGCTTTCTTGTGTCCCACAGGTTCCGGTAATTTGTATTTGCATTTTCATTCAATTGTAGATACTGTTTAATTTCTTCTTTAACTTCTTCTGTGACCCATTGGTTATTTAGGAGAGTATTATTTAATTTCCAGGTGTTTATGTGGTTATTGTAGGTTTTTTTGTGATTCATTTCCAATTTTACTGCGCTGTGGTCAGATAATGTGCATGGAATTATTTCAGTTCCTTTGCATTTATTTAAGCATGTTTTGTGGACCAGTATATGATCTATTTTAGAGAATGACCCATGTGCAGCTGAGGAGAATGTGTATTCTGTTGCTGATGGGTGGAATACTCGGTACACATCTACTAGGTCCATTTGTTCACAGATTCAGTTCTGTTATTTCTTGGTTGACTTTTTGTTTGGTTGATCTGTCTTTCTGTGACAGTGGGGTGTGAAGGTCCCCTGTTATAACTGTTATTGTTTATTTGGTTTTTCATGTCTATTAGGAATTGTCTTGCATAGTTGGGTGCTCCCATATTCAGTGCATATATATTTATGATTGTAATCTCTTCCTCTTAAAGTTTTCCCCTAACAAGTATGTAGTGACCTTCTTTATCTCTTTTGATCATTTTCAGTTTGAAGTTCATATTGTCTGCAAACATAATAGCTACCCCTGCTTTTTTCTGGGTTCCTGTTGCATGGAGTATTGTTTTCCAGCCTTTCATTTTTAGTCTGTGAATTTCCTTTTGAGTGAAATGTGTTTCTTGTACACAGCGTATTGTTGGGTTTTGTTTCTTAACCCACTCTGCTAGTCTGTTTCTTTTTATTGGTGAGTTGAGACCATTTACATTGATTGATATAACTGATATGTACTGGCTCACCCCTGTCATGATATCTTTCTCTTGTTGGTTTTCTACATTTTCTGTTTAATTAAATTTGCCCTGCTTAGTGGTTTCCTTTTGTTGTTGTTCTTAAGATTGTAGCTATCTTTGTCTTTTTCTAGAGTGTCTTTCAGTACTCTTTGTAGTGTTGGTTTGGTGGCCATAAATTTCTTCAGTTGTTCTTTGTCACGAAAGTATCTTATTTCTCCATCATTTTTTAAGGATAATTTTGCAGGGTACATCAATCTGAGTTGAAAGTTGTTTTCTTTCAGGATTTGAAATACTTCACTCCAAGCTCTTCTTAACTTAAAGGTTTGTGTTGAGAAGTCTGCCATGATTCTGATAGGCTTTCCTTCATAGGTGATCTGTTTCTTTTCTCTGATAGCTTTTAGCATTTTGTTCTTGTGCTGTATTTCTGATACCCTTATTATCATATATCTGGGTGAAGATTTATTTTGGTTATGGTTAATTGGGGTTCTGAATGCCTCGGTTACCTGTATTTCATATTCTCTTCCCATGTTTGGAAAGTTTTCTGCTGTTATTTCTGTGACTAGTCTTCACAGGTCATTAGTATTGACCCCTGCTTTTTCATTTATGCCTATTAATCTTATGTTATTTCTCTCGGCATCATCTTGCAGCTGTTGAATTGTTGTTTTTGGTTCCTTACTGTTTTTAAGAGATCTTTTCTTTCATGAGCATAAGCTCCTATGCTGTCTTCAAGATCTGAGATTCTATCTTCAGCTTCATTCAAGCAGTTTTTCAAACTTTCCATGGAATTTTTCATTTCCTGCATTTCCCTTTGAATCTGTTTCATGCATTCTGTTTGTGTCTTACATTGTTCATTCAAAGTTTCCATCATTTTCTTATGTTCTTCTGTTTTTTTATCTTGCTCTTCTTTAGGTACACACATTTCTTTAATAATGATTGTCATTTCATTTTTAAGGTGAGAGATTATTTCTGATTTGAGTTTCTCTATAGCTTAATGGAGCTGTTTCTTTACTGCAATTGCTATCATTCCAGAAAGTTCAGTTGTGTGACTCCCAGTGTCTTCCATTTCAGTGTCTCTTGGGTTTGTTCTCAGTGGGCAGGGGATTGAGACTGCCTCTTGGTCTTTCATTTTGTCATTTTCCTCTGGGACCTTTGTGGCTCTGTGTCCTGCGAGACTGACTGGGCATTCCCCTGGTGGGTTGCATTGAGCCGCGGGACCAGGTAGAGCTAGATCCTCTGCGCAGCTAGGATCTAGCTCTGGAGTGTGCTGGTGGAGCCTCCACCTTACTGGATGGCAGCTGAGACCTCCTGGACCCAGGCAGCTAGGCGGAGCATACCCCGGAGTGTGGTGCCACCTGGACTCTGAGTCTGGCTGCAAGGAGTTCAGAGCCTCTGGAGTGCCAGGCAAGCCTGGGAGAGTCCCAGGCCTACAGTGTCGGGGCCTTGCTCCTGGCTGGGCAGGCCCGCAACCTCTAGGACCTGCCGCACAGGCTGTTTCACTGAACAATGGAGCTCATGCCCTGTGCTCTGATGGGCAGAGCCCAAGCTCTCAAGGCCCTGCAGCTATGCTGGCCAGTCCCTGATGAGCAGCTCTGGGGTCCTGGGCTGGGCTGGGCTCAGTACCTCTGTGTCCTCCCTTTTTAATATTGATACTTTGCGGATTTCTTTTTTGCCTGATTGTCTGGCTAGAGCCTACAGGACATCAATGGGTAGTAATGAGGAGGGAATACCTCCACCACTCCTCGTCTGAGGGGAGAGTATGCAGTCCTCTACCGCTGATGGTGATGCCAGCTGCGGGTGTTAGTAGCTGGCCTTTCCCAAGTTCGAGAAGTTCCCTGCTCTTCTAGCTTGTGGTGATTTGATCATGAAGGAGTGTTGGGTTTTGTCAGATATTTCTCCTATCTTTATTGAGACGATCGCATTTTTTGCCCTTATTCTATTAATATGATGTATTATATTAATTAAGTTTTTGATGTTAAATCAACTTTGCAGTTATAGAATAAATCCCAACTGGTCATGGTGTATAATCCTTTTAACATAGGTACATTGTTAGATTTGGTTTGCTAGTATAATATGTTCATAAGATATAATTTTTTTTTAATCTTTCTCTGGTTTTGGTCTGGTCTCAAAAAAACTGAACTGAACCAAGTCATTTTTAATACCTTAGTAATATTACATAATGTGGCTGTATCACATTTATTTAATAATAGCACTACTGGTAAACATTTAGGTTTTGCCACTATCATAAAATAATATATGAATTTGTGCTCTGTTGCTAAAAGAAATTTCTAAATGTGAGGTTTTTTCATTCAAAAGATAATTCTAATGTTTGTAGCTATTTTCAGATATCATTTCAAAAAGTTCATAACCTTTCACACTATTACCAGCAATATATTTCTCTACACTCTGCCAAGACTGATGATGATGATGATGATGACGATGATGATTATTTTAAAAGACTTTTAAATTGTCGATTTGATGCTTTCTTTCTATCCTCTGGTTACTATTTTCTGTTGGATAATTTTGAGGAGATAATAATTCGTATTCTGATATCTAATGAATTCTTTTATGACTTTGGCTTTGGTGTTTTTGCCATAACTTTGGGGGACGTGAGAATGGAACCCAGGGGCACTCTACCACTGAGGTACACCCATAGCTTTTGTAAGATACATAGAGTTTCACTAAGTTGCCCCAGTGGGACTCTAAATTGTGATTCTCCTGCCTCAGCCTTCCTCAATGCTGAGATTTCAGCTTTGTGCCACTCCACGTGCCTTGACGTAAAATATTTTTAACTTAAGGTCAATATTTCTTTTTCTTTCTCCTTGTTACATGACTTCTAGGTTTTGAGGCCTGCTTGCTTGAAAAGGTGTCTTTCAATCCAAAGTTATTCAGCTGTTCTTCTAATTTTCTTCTAATATTTTTATTGACTGTTTGTTTTGGCTTTACTTTTTTACTTTTAATTTTCTGACATAATTGGAATTTTCCAATTTTTATGTTAAAAGATAGAGGTCTAAATTTGTTTCCTTCCTGTTTGAAAATTTTGCTAACAATTTTAATTACATACAAACTCTTTTACCAACAAAGTGCCACCTTTGTTTTGATTTTATTTTATTTTATTTTATTTTTGAGACAGGGTCTCTCACTATGTAGTTCAGGCTGGTCCTGAACTGTGTAGTCCAGGACGCTCTTGAACTCACAGCAATCCTCCTGCCTCAGCCTCCTGAGTGCTGAGATTATAGATGTGTGCCACTACACTTGGTTTCCTGAATTAATTTTAGTATCAATTGAGATTTA
Organism: Dasyprocta punctata; assembly: GCA_004363535.1. Classification (NCBI taxonomy): domain Eukaryota; kingdom Metazoa; phylum Chordata; class Mammalia; order Rodentia; family Dasyproctidae; genus Dasyprocta; species Dasyprocta punctata. The sequence continues at coordinate 8,283 of RJWM01025137.1, read as the reverse complement.
CAGTATTTCTGGGTCTTCTGTGCCAATGTCATTCTATTTGATTGTTTTAATAAAGTAAAGCAAATTCTGTTTTTTTGCTGGTCTTTTCCATGAATTTCTTCCTTGACCTTGGATACTTATTATTTTATATTGCAGCAAAGTTACATTTGCCTGCTCAGTTTCTCATACCATGCAGTAGCTGACAATTAGCAGTTTTGGTGGACTGATGCTAGCTATAGAGATACTTTCTCAGTTGGCCAGAGCTGCTCAGTTCAATTCTATTTTCCTAAATGCATTACTTTGTTCATGGAACAGTAGACCTAAAATGATTCTGTAAGAGTAAAATCATGATTTTTCACTAATAATTAGAGGAAGGCTGCAACAGCTCTGGGTTTTGTTTTGTATCAGTCTTGCAATCATCAGAGAAACCAGTCTGGAAATGATGAACAAGCCAAAATAATCACAGAGAAATGAAGGTGGGATCTTAATAAAATTGTGTCTGAAGCTTTCCTAGTTCTGGAATTTTCAGTTTTACAATCTCCTAAATTTGTTTCTTTTTCCTTTTCTTTCTTTCTTTCTTTTTTGTTAAAACAAAATCAGGTAAGTAGAATAATTGTCTGTCATCCTCAAGGCCCTGGACACCCCCTCCCAACAGAGTCATTGTAACTGAGACACATTTAGGACTTATAAGAATTTTTCTTCTAAAAATTAATATAAAAATCATCTGTCATTGTCCCCAAATCCTTCAGTCTTATCATTGGCTCCAAAAATGACATTCCAAGATGAATTTACAGCCCTATAGAACAGATGGCCTGTACACACTGTCCCATGACCAACTCCACACCCAGAGATTCTGCCCCCCAACTACAGCCACTAAGCCGGCTCTGCATGTTGTTTCTCCTTCTCATGGGGCTGCAGAGGTGCCAGCCAGCAGACCAACCTGACACAGATTGAGGTCAAAGCTTGGGATAGAAGATCCGGGTTGGATTCTGTTCAGTTTTCCTGGAACCATCGGAAATAACCTTAAAAAGTGCAGAGCTGAACAGAAGATGACCAAACACCAAAGAAGAAGTAAGCCTGGAAGATGCAGCTATTTCAGGGAGAAATAACAGATGGGCCAAGAGTGCTGGCCCAAAGAAAAGCCCACAGCTGGTGAAAAAAAAAAAAAAACCTCATAGCATTTTAGCTTCTCTTCTCGTTGCTGAGCCAAAATACACAACACCCAAACATAAAGAAGGAAAGGTTTATTTTGGCTCAGTTTGTAGAGGTTTCAGTTCATACTTGACTGGCTCCAAGGCAGGCGGCACATGGTAGAGGGGGCATCACAGAGGAGAAACAGTTCATGGCAAGCAGAATGCAGCAAAGCAGTGAAGTAACAAAGAAGCAGCAAGTGATGATAGCAGCCCTCTTTCTGTCCCTTGTATTCTATCTGCCCTTAGGTTGGGTCTTCCCATTATGCACACTCAGAACAATGACAAACCAATCAGGGGACTACTTTAGTAATCTCACACCCTTGATCCCAGCATCTTACACTTAATCCCAGCCCAGCATCACATCTCTAGGTCCAGCCATCCCTGAAAAGGCCTCACCTACGACTGGATGAGGCCTTGTGGGGACATCTAGACACAAGCTATAATGCACAGCATGGAGTATTGAGAGTGACTTTTTCATGGTGAGATAGAGTTGGAGAATAAATCCAGTACAGTACTTGCCATATTGTGAGAAAGAGTTTAATCAGATGCCATTTTGGGAATGAGTTGATTATGTGGAATTAAGCCATGGAACACCTAAATTATTACTCCTTAGTAGGATCCTTTATTTCATTTTTATGACCTTCTCCCCATTTTACATTGCTTAGTTTTCAACTCTACTTTTTTCATGCTCCTGTCCTCTGTACCATCCAGTATAACCCAACTAGTATAATCATTAAGCTCTATGAATCTATACTTAATGGTATTTTACTATGGTTGAACATTGTTCTATTGTTAATGGAGGTAAAGTTGTTCTACTGAGTAGATATTTATTGTTGACCAATATCTTGTTTGTCTCAGTGTTTATACTGTACCCACAGGTCTCTTTTCTATGGTTAAATGTGGTACATTATTAGTTCTTAGGGTTTGCTAAAATCTAGCTTGTATTTGATGCTACTGTTATTGCTGATTTTAGTACTTTAGCCAGGGTGACAAAATTGTTGCTTTACCTGGGTTTCTCTACATACCAGTATCTTGATTGCTTGGAAGTCATAAACAATACCATGGCCTAAGAACTGGGTAATGGGCTACATAAACTGTAACTTCCTCTCCCAAATAGACATAGTTGAATCCTGGGAAAGAGGAAAACCCATAATTAGCTATGCCCAGAGGATATCTCTGAAAAGGAGACATTAAAGCAATCTCCATACTAACAACAAAGCTACATGCTATAATCAATCCACAAGCCTCAGCATAGAAAGCAAACAAACAAAAACTAGAGACATGAGAAACAAGGCCACAAAATGCCCCTAAAATCTCTCAACTCTCTCAAAGTACATCAAGGGGGAGGGAATTAAAGGGGAGGAAATCAAAAGCCACACAGCCAAAATATCTGAAAGGATAACAGTGGTAGTAACAAAACAGATCTGTAAGTTGCTTGGTAAATTCAAAGAAGATATAAAAAATATCTAAAAAGATAATGATCCTAATGAAATAAATGTGGAAGAGCTAAAGAAAGAGAATCATAAACGCCCAGTTTAGAAAAGAATTAGAGTCCATAAAAAAGTTCCAAACAGAAATAAAGATATTGAAAATTTTATTGAAAGTACTGTTAGCAGAAACAACCAAGTGTCAGACCCGGGACAGCGTGTCAGACCTAGAATATCAGTAAATGAGAGACACATTAAAACTAATCTAAGCTTAACTGGGATTAATGAAAGATCAGAAGACAGTACAAGAACATAAAAACCCTGTTTACAGAAGTGACAACAGAAAACTTCCCAAAAATAGAAAAAGAATTTAACATACAGGTAAGTGAGGCATATACAACTCCCAATAGCTATGTTTAGAAATAAACCACCCATAGATACATCACAGTCAAAATAACAGAAATCCAACCCAAAAACAGAATCTTAAAAGCTGTTAGAGAAAAGCAATGAATCACTTATAAAGGAAAAACCATAATAGAGTTTGGTAAGGTTGACTTCATGAAAATTACAACAGACTTTTCAACACAAACCTTACAGGCAAGGAGAACATGGAGTGAAGTGCTTCAATGCCTAAAAGAAAACAACTTTCAACCCAGACTGATACACCTTACAAAATTATCTTTCAGAACTGATGGAGAATTAAAATACTTCCATGATAAAGAGCACCTAAAGAACTTCATGACTATAAAACCAGCCCTCCAAAAATTCTCGAGGTTATCCTCTAAACAGACACTGAAGCCAACAATGACAAAAGTTTCAGGGCTGGGGATTTAGCTCAGCAGCACAAGTGCCTGCCTGGCAAGTGCAAGGTCCAGAGTTCAATCCCCGGTACAAAAAAAAAAGTTCCAATAGAATGAATGTACCAGCCAGGAATAATAATTAACCAGAAGGGAAAGGAAGTAAAGAAACAGCAGGAAAATAATACAATGACAAGAATAAATCAATACATATCAGATATACTCATCAACATGAATAGTCTCAATTTGCCAATTAAAAGACACAGATTAGCAGAATGGATCAAGAAACAAGATTCAGTGGTATGCTGTATATAAGAATACATTTAATACAAAAAATTCATAGAGTAAATATCAAAGGATGGAATCTGTAGACAAACTACTACTTTCAACAAACTAAACTTTAAGCCAAAATGATCTGACGATGCAAAGAAAATCATTATATTTTGATGAAAGGAACCACAGGAAGAGGTAACAATAATAAACACATATGCACCAGAAACAGTGGACCCAACTTCATAAAACAGACAGTACTGGACACAGAAGATCATATAAACATCAATACAGTTATAGTGGGGGACCCAAATATTCCACTATCATAAATAGAAAGATCAACTAAACAAAAAAATCAACAAAGAAATAGAAATATCAGAGTTGAACAAAACCTTTGAGCAAATGGACTTAATATACATCTAGAATGTTCCACCCAACAACAGAATGTACATTCTTCTTGGCTGCATATGAAACTTTCTCTAAAATAGAACACATAGTACACATTAAAGCATGCTTAAGTAAATGCAAAAGAATTGAATTTTTACCATCTATATTATCATATCCTAGCAGAATGAAATTAGAAATTATGCAAATGCATGGAAAACAAGTAATACACTCTTGAATACTCAATAGGTGTCTTAGTTACTATTCTCTTATCGCTGGGACAAAATACCTGACGCCTAAAATTAGGGAAGGAAAGGTTTATTTCTTACAGTTCTTGCAGGTTTCAGTCCATACTCAGTTGGCTCCAAGGTAGCATGGCATGATGGGGTATCTGTTCATGGATACTGCCAACATCAAAGTGCAAGCCACACGCGAGAGAGGGAAAACACCTTCCCGCCCTTACACTGTACATCAGCTCAACCCCTGGGCAGGTGCAACACTCACATCACCAATCCTAGCACTAGACAACAAACCAATCACAAATGCCAGACTCAGCTGTGTCCATGCGATGATTACATGAGGCTTGGCGGGTTCACAGGACCATACCCATAGCAATAGGTCACAGAAAAAAGTAATGAAGAAATAAGACAGTTCCTAGAATTAAATGATAATGCCAGTACAATACACCAGAGCTTATGGGACACTACAAAAGTAGTCTTAAGAAAAAAGTATATAGCTGTGAATGCTTACAAAAAAAAAAAAAAAGAATAAGCCCAATAAACAACCTAATGATGTACCTGAAGGTCCTAGAAAAACAAGAACAATACAAATCTAGACCTAATACACAGAAAGAAATTCTAAAGAACAGAGCAGAAATCAGTGAAAAGGAAACTAAAAAAAGACAAAGAATTAATTAATTGAAGAGCTGGTTCTTTGAAAGAATGAACAAACTAGACAAACCCTTAACTAATCTTATATCCCTCCCAAAAAAGGAAAGAAGAAACACAAATCAATACATTTAGAAATGAAAAAGATGAAATCACAGTGGACACAGCAAAAATCCAGAAGATTATTAGCAATCACATTACAAATCTGTAGGCCAATAATTTACGGAACTCAGAAGAAATAGAGAGATTCCTAGACATATTTTAATTACCAAAACGGAACCAATAAGACTTATAAATTCTGAGTAATCTGATGAAATTGAAGCAGTAATTTAAAAAAAATTACCAACTATAAAAGAAAAACTTAGCTCCTGATGAATTTATGCCAGATTCTACAAGAACTTTAGGGAAGATCAAACATCAATACTCCTCAAACCTTTAATGAAATCAAAAGGGAAGGAATACTCCTAAAGTCATTCCTGGAAGCTAACATTATCCTGATTTCAAGACTAGACGAGGATCCAGCCAAAAAGAGGATTACAGACCAGTCGCTTTAATGAACATAGACATAAACCTCAACAGGAACTGGCAAACAGATTGCAACAAATCATTGAAAAGATTATGCATCATGACCAAGTAGGGTTTATCCCAGGGATGCAAACATAGTTTAACCTATGCAGATCAATTAATGCAATCCATCACATAAACAGAAGCAAGGAAAAAAAATCTCAATGGATTCAGAGAGATTCAACATCCTTTCATGATAAAAGTACTGAAAAGAACAGTTATAGAAAGACCTTTTTTCAATGTGATAAAATCTATTTATGACAAACCTACTGCCAACATCTTAGTAACTTGGGAAAAACTGAAGACTTTCCCCCTAAAACCAGAAACAAATCAGGGATGTCCACCGCCACCATTCCTCTTCAACATAGTCCTTGAAACAATCAGAGTACTCAGGCAAGACAAAGAAGTAAAAGGGATATGTATAGGAAAGGAAGAAGTCAAATTATCAGTATTTGGAGATGACATTATCCTCTAAATATAAGACCCATGAAATGCCACTAAAAAACTCCTAAAATTAATAACCAAATTCGGCAGTGTATCAGTGTACAAAATCACACAAAAATCGATAGTGTTCCTGTACACCAGTAATAAATTTACTGAGAAAGAAATTAGGAAAACAATACCATTCACACTTACATCAAGAAAAATTAAACCGAATTTATAACCTAACCAAAGAAGTGAAAGACCTCTATAACGAAAATTACATCTGTCTGAAAAAGGAGATTGAAGAAGACATCAGAAAATGGAAAGATATCTTATGTTCCTGGATAGGCAAAACCAATAGTCAAAATGGCTATACTAAAAAAATGGCTATACTTCCAAAATCGATATGTAGATGTAACACAACACAAATCAAAATACCAACAGCGTTTCTCACAGATCTAGAGAAAACAATCCAAAAATTCATATGGGAACTGCAGAGACCCAGAACAGCTAAAGCTATCCTGGATAACAATAACAATGCAGAAGACAACAATTTCAGATTTGATGCTATATCACAAAGCTACAGTGATAAATACAGCATGACACTGGTACAAAAATAGGCATGTGGATCAATGGGACAGAATATAGGAAGCAGAAACAACCCAGATACATTAAGCTACTTAATCATTGGCAAAGGGGCCAAAAACATATACTGGAGGAAAGATAGCCTCTTAGCAAATAGTGTTGAAAAAACTGGCTATCTACATGAGAAGATTAAATCTAGACTTATGTATTTTACCATGTGCAAACTAAAATAAAAATGGGTCAACAATTGAAATGTTAAAACAGAAGTAATCTATTGGAAGGTAAAATAGGTAAAAATCTTGAAGACATAGGCATAGGCAAGGACTTACTGAACAGAACTCCATGGCACAAGAAATAATACCAAGAATCAGAAAACAGATCATATCAAATTAAAATCTTTCTTCAGAGCAAAGGAAACAACCAACAAAATGAAGAAGCAATGTATAGAATGAGAAAAATTTTTTACCAGCTCTTTCTTGGACAGAAGGCTAGAATATATATATATATATATATAGTAAATAACTAAAAAACATTAAAGCCCTCAAGATCCAGTCAAAAAATGGACATCCAAAATGATTAGACACTTCTCAGAAGAAGTACAAATGGCCAATAAACATGCAAAAAAAATGCTCAACATCACTCGCCATTAGAAAAATGTAAATTAAAACAAAATGAAGATTCCATCTTCAGAAAGAATGGCAATCTTCAAGAAATCAAATAATAACAAATTCTGATGAGGCTATGGTAAAAAAGGAACCCTTCTACATTGTTGGTGGGAATGTAAACTAGTACAATCACTATGGAAAACAGTATGAAAAGTCCTCGAAAAACTAAAACGAGGAATTTCATTTCTCCCATCTATTCCCTTTCTGGGCATCTTCCTGAAAGAGTTAAAGTCATCATGTTACAGTGATACATGCATACTCATGTTTATAGTAGGACAATTTTTAATAGCTAAGTCTTGGAAACAACCTATATGCCCATCAACAGATATATGGGTAAAAATAATGTACTATTTATATATCAAAGGAGTACTATTTTGCCATGAAAAGGATAGACTTGAGGCTATTTGTAGGTAAATGGATGCACCCTGAGAACACAGTGTTAAGTGAAATAAATCACACACACAAGTTTAAATATTGTATGGTTTCTCTTATATGAGAAACATGAAGTATAAATAAAAAGCAAAATAAAAGATAAATAGCCAGGCTTAGTGGTGCATGCTTGTAATCCCAGCACTTGGGAGGCTGAGGCAGGAGGATTGCCATGAGTTCAAGGCCAGCCTGGCCTACATAGTGAGACTCTGTCTCAAAGAAAAAAAAAGATAGATAATACGAGGTAGGGAGACCTTTTCACATAGAAAGGGGACCAAGGGATGGAGGGAAGGGCAAAGGGATGAATAAAAAAGAGAATCATGAACAAAAGTGATTATAGGACTTTCTTATAGGACTTTTGTAAATGGGAAAGAGAACAAGAGTCAGAGCGAGGAGGAGGGAGGAGCAGGCAGGGGGATGGAAAAGGAGTTAAGACGTTTTATGTACTTGTACCAATTCCCTCATGATGAGCATAATCATTATGAAGTACAAACATATACTAGTAAAAATATTTTTATAAAACAATAACTAAAAAGTGACATTCCAGTGGTTTGGCAGGGCCTTATCCTGCTCCACTTCCCAGACATACTTCTTGTAATAATTAACTGATCGTGTCCATTTGAGTAAGAAATGCCCAACTAATTGGATCAGCATAGTTCTGAGTGCGGTCGAAAGGATTC
>RJWM01025136.1:0-29748 GCA_004363535.1 Dasyprocta punctata | reverse complement strand
TAGGTTTTTTTGTCATTCATTTCCAATTTTACTGCACAATGGTCAGATAATGTGCAGGGAATTATTTCAGTTCCTTTGCATTTACTTAAGCATGTTTTGTGAACCAGTATATAATCTGTTTTAGAGAATGACCCATGTGCAGCTGAGAATAATGTGTATTCTGATGTTGATGGGTGAAATACTCGGTACACATCTACTAGGTCCATTTTTTCACAAGCTTGATTCAGTTCTGTTATTTCTTTGCTAATTTTTTGTTTGGTTGATCTGTCTCTCTGTGACAGTGGGGTGTTAAGGTCCCCTGTTATAACTGTATTATTGTTGATTTGGTTTTTCATGTCTATTAAGAATTGTCTTACATAGTTGGGTGCTCCCATATTCGGTGCATATATATTTATGATTGTGATCTCTTCCTCTTGAAGTTTTCCCCTAACAAGTATGTAGTGACCTTCTTTATCTCTTTTGATCATTTTCAGTTTGAAGTTCGTATTGTCTGCAAACGTAATAGCTACCCCTGCTTTTTTCTGGGTTCCTGTTGCATGGAGTATTGTTTTCCAACCTTTGATTTTTAGTCTGTGAATTTCCTTTTGAGTGAAAATGTGTTTCTTGTACACAGCATATTTTTGGGTTTTGTTTCTTAACCCACTCTGCTAGTCTGTTTCTTTTTATTGGTGAGTTGAGACTATTTACATTGATTGATATAACTGATATGTACTGGCTCATCCCTGTCATATCTTTCTGTTGTTGCTTTTCTACATTTTCTGTTTAATTATTTGCCCTGCTTAGTGGTTTCCTTTTGTTGTTCTTAGGATTGAAGCTATCTTTGCCTCTTTCTAGAGTGTCTTTCAGTACTCTTTGTAGTGTTGGTTTGGTGGCCATAAATTTCTTCCGTTGTTCTTTGTCATGAAAGTATCTTTTTTCTCCATCAATTTTTAATGATAGTTTTGCAGGGTACATCAATCTGGGTTGAAAGTTGTTTTCTTTCAGGATTTGAAATACTTCACTCCAAGTTCTTCTTAACTTAAAGGTTTATGTTGAGAAGTCTGCCATGATTCTGATAGGCTTTCCTTCATAGGTGATCTGTTTCTTTTCTCTGACAGCTTTTAGTATTTTGTTCTTGTGCTGTATTTCCGATACCCTCATTATTATATGTCTGGGTGAAGATTTATTTTGGTTATGGTTAATTGGGGTTCTGTATGCCTCAGTTACCTGTATTTCAGATTCTTTTCCCATGTTTGAAAAGTTTTCTGCTATTATTTCTGTGAATAGTCTTTGCAGGTCATTAGTATTGACCCCTGCTTTTTCATTTATGCCTATTAATCTTATGTTATTTCTCTTGGCATCATCTTGCAGCTTTTGAGTTGTTGTTTCTTGGTTCCATGGAATTTTTCATTTCCTATATTTCCCTTTGCATCTGTTTCATGCATTCCGTTTGTGTCTTATATTGTTCATTCAAAGTTTCAATCATTTTCTTAAGTTCTTCTATTTTTTTATCTTGCTCTTCTTTAGATACACACAACATTTCTTTAATAATGATTCTCATTTCATTTTTTAGCTGAGAGAATATTTCTGATTTGAGTTTCTCTATAGCTTCATCGAGCTGTTTCTTTACTGCATTTTCTATCATTTCAAAAAGTTCAGTTGTGTGACTCCCACTGTCTTCCATTCCATTGTCTCTTGGGTTTGTTCTCAGTGGGCTGGGGCATTGAGACTGCCTCTTGGTCTTTCGTTTTGACATTTTCTTCTAGAACCTGTGTGGCTCTGTGTCCTGCGAGGCTGACTGGGCGTTCCCCTGGTGGGTCGCACTAAGTCGAGGGACCTGGTCGAGCTGGATCCTGTGTGCAGCTAGTGAAGGTGCCTCCTGGAGCGTGCGGGTGGAGACTCCGCCTTACTGGGTGGGGCCAAGGCCTCCCGGTCCCAGGCAGCTAGGCAGAGTGTACCCTGGGGTGTGGCACCACCTGGACCCTCAGTCTGGCTGCAAGGAGTTCAGAGCTTCTGGTGTGCCAGGCAAGCCTGGGCGAGTCCCAGGCCTACAGTGCTAGGGCCTTGCTCCTGGCTGGGCGGGGGCCCGCGAGCTCTAGGACCTGGCGCGCAGGCCACTTCCCTGAAGAATGGAGCTCACACGTGCCCTGCACTCTGGTAAGGGGAGCCCAAGCTCTCCAACGCCCTGCAGCTATACTGGTCAGTCCCTAATGAGCAGCTCTGGGGTCCTGGGCTGGGCTGGGCTGGGCTCAGTACCTCTGTGTCCTGCGAGGCTGACCGGGTGTTCCCAAGGATATACTTTTTTCTCTGCATAAACTCAGAATATGCACTGCCCTTTTGTCTTTAAGGATCTGATGCTGCTGCCATAGCCAGTTCAGGAGCCCTACCTTAAAGCCTTACATGACTAAGAATAAGGACTCAAGACTAAAAAATCCAAAATCATTTATTTCTATCTGGTGGGACCTAGAACTGGGAGCACATCAGAGTATTGTAAATATATATGTTTTATCAATTTAACTAAAATGATCCATCACTTTAAAAACTATCAAGGATTATACCCAACCAACAGCATTCTTTTTCTACCTCTACAATAAAAGTGACCAGAATTGCAAAATAGCAAAATAAATGTCATAGTAATAAAAATTTTTAAATGATAGTAAATATTTACTAATTACTTTATATTTCACAGAGATTTCCCTCCCTATAAAAGAAGAGCCTTCTCCAATTTCCAAAATGAGACCAGTGACAGCCAGCATCACTACCATGCCAGTCAACACAGTGGTGTCCCGGCCACCACCCCAAGTCCAAATGGCACCACCTATATCCTTAGAACCTATGAGCAATTTATCTGCCAGCTTAGAGAACCAACTAGAAGCCTTCTTGGATGGAACTTTACCTTCCGCCAATGAAATTGCTCCTCTACAAACCAGCAGTGAAGAGAGAGAGCCCTTTTCTCTGATTGAGGAGCTCCAGAATGACCTGCTGAGCCACACCAGTGTGCTGGACCATTCACACTCACCTATGGAGACTTCCGAGGCCCAGTTTGCTGCAGGTACTCCATGTCTGTCTCTTGACCTTTCAGACTCAAACTTGGACAACATGGAGTGGCTGGATATCACTATGCCCAACACATCCTCTGGGCTCACTCCTCTCAGCGCCACTGCACCAAGTATGTTCTCTGCTGACTTTCTAGACCCACAAGATCTACCATTACCATGGGACTAGCATCACAGGTTGCCTGTCTCTCAGAGTTCATGAGGTTTCAGAGTAAGAATCCTAAAGGTCAGGTTTTAAGAGATCGCTACCTACTTGCATTACTGCAATCAAAATATGTCACAATGGAAAGCTGTAGCCTGGAAACCAAGTTTGAAAATATTTCACTGTATTTAGCAGTGAATTTCTGCAATTGAATATAGCACAGGGCCTTCTGAAAAAATACACGAGTCCAAGAAGACTCCTCTGTTTCTCCAGACTGCAGTAACGAATGAAAGTATCTTTAGACAAAAATATAAGGAAGAGTAATGTATGCAAGGAAATGATACTAGGATTCTCTGGTAATCAATTACATTTACACCTCTGTGCTCACTTTTATGACCCTAAATAGAAGGCGAACAACTCCTCTCACAAAAACAAGGCTGCTGTGAGGGCTGTGAGAAGTCCCTGTACATGGCACTTCAGAGAGGCAGCCTGAGCCAGGCTGGGATGCAGCAGGGGCCAGAGGCAGTGGTGAGAGCTGGCCAGTTTGGTGTCAGCTTCCAACTGAAGACTTTGGGTTCCAATCAGAAACCTGTGTAATTTTTATGTTGTAGTTTATTTTGTGATTTTTCGAGTCTTAGATTTCCAAATTTAATTGAAAGATATCACCTTAACCAGATGTCCTAAACAACCCACTGTAAAAAGTCCAGGTATATTGGTAACACTGAAAATTCTATTTGCAGCCCTCTGGGTTGCTTAGATTGGTTTTTCTGTGTATATTAGACATTTGTGTGTACACTCTGACATTGTGATCTGTACAGCCTACATTAATTAGGGTAAGAAAATAGATAGGCAGTGGTCCTATTTCTTTTAGCAACTCAAAATGTTTCTAGAGTACTTGAGCCACATGCATTTTTTCTATAAAAGAGTTGCTGACTAACTTTCAGGTAACCAGACCCATCTCAAAGAACCAAGAAAAAGGCTATAGCATGAAATACCTTCCTGAGCTAGTGAGGTAGGAGAGTAAGAAGGGGAAAGTCTGTCATGAGCCCAGAACATTCCCACCCAGGGCACAGATGAGGTTGGCTGTCTTTTCTTTTGCAGATCCCTGGTTCTCCTTAGTAAACTTGTAACTGGATACTCTACCCATACTCTCACTGTGTTATCAGCCTAAGATTAAAAACTGGAGGTTTTATTAGTTTTTTATATAGAGAAAAGTTATCATATTTGTTGAGTAGTTTCTGATGAATTTTCTAAAATACCAACTATATGGTTTCCTACATTATTTCAATTTAGTCATTGAAGTATATGCAAAATGCAAATGAACAAAACTGAAACCTTCCAAAGGAGCATGGATATTTTTATTAAATAATAATACCATGCTTTTCACTTCACTCTTGCTTAAACCCTAGGGTTAGTTAACTTCCAAGTCACTAAATAGTTAATGTTCCCGTGTCATGCAGGTGGCTGGCTGACCCATTGTTTGGAAAGAATTTGTGAATTATTTTGGGGTTTGTATTTTGCCTGAAAGTGATCTTATTTTGAGTTTTTTGTGGTTTATAAATTTTATTACATGTGAGAAAAAACCTGCTTTCCCGGCAGAGCACACTGGAGCCCTCTGACACTTGAGGCTTGAGGGGCTAACAGTGCCCACATGCCCCCTAAACATCAGGCTGCTTTGCTCAGCGGTGAATAGTTTTTAAGTGTTTAGACATTGATAATACAACACATTGGCTATAGGAACTGTGTTAACCTGAACACTATCACCTGACCAAGCCCAGCATGGGCTTATCACTGGAGATGAGTAAAGGCTCAGTCAGTCCCACTGACAATACTGTCTCCAAGCCAAAGTTGTTTGATCAAGAGGAACTTTTCTGATAGGAGGTGTTGGCCCTGGTTTTTTGTTGAGGGCTTCTGTCTGGGTTGTCAAGTCCATACTTTGAGTCTGAGCATCCTGTTTATTCAGAATCTAATGACTTGTTAAATTAACAGTAAATACCAGTGGAAATGCAGGAGGCAACTGAACAGCTAGTGCTGTTACCTTGTGTTCAAGAACCTAATATTTCCACAATCCCTAGTTGTAAGCATAGATAATTTTCTGGTCCTTGTGTCCCTTTATTACTTTTTTAAAATAGGTTTTGAAATATGCCATAAGGTTGCTCTCCAAAAACACAATACCATGCAAAGAATGCCATCTCATTGGCAGTTCAGTCAGAGAGAACAGGCTGAAGTGCCCACTTGGCACATGCATTCAAGCCTTGACATGTCATTCTCATTGTTCAGAAAGTGAAGGATCTCTAGTTTTGAACCCCACAGCTACCATCCCACTCACAGCATTCCGTGTGGCCCCTCTCCAGCAGATACCTGTGACATGAATGCTGCTCTCCAGGACCCACCCCCATGTTCCAGGCATGCATGTAATATGACCAAAGATCATACTCTGTAAACAAGGCCCTTTAACCTAACTCTATATCTTGGTAAATGCAATGGGAAAGGGGGTATGTTTACTGTAGGTGACTTTTTTGCTTAAGGTTAGTTTCACAGCCATTAAAGCACAAGTCAAAATAGCCAGTTGAATTTTCACTATGCATGTGTGTAGTTTAGACATGGTACTTTTGTGTATCTTATTGCCAAGAAAATAACTCCTAAAAATGTATTATATCACACCCCAGTCTTATTTCCCTACATATTCTCAAAACACAGTGGTATTGATCTTTTCTTTTACTGTACATAGGTGTCAAATTTTATTGGGAGGTGAGATGAATAAAAAGAATTACACTAAAGCTTCTAGAAAATCTTAGAAGTGTAGGGGTATGTGGGCATCTTGTTCATTTTAGTAAAGCCTCTGTTAGGAAGCCTCTCAGGACAGTGTCAGTGGTTCATGTTCTAGTGCTTTCCCAAAATGTTTTATCTACTTAAATAGGATTTGCTACATAATTGTACACAGATATATTCTGAATTTGTGAAGTTTTTTCCTCAGATACTATTTGTATTTGTTTCATGTGAATATTTTAGTAATACTAAGAGGTCTTGTTTAAATTTCCTTTTTTAAGGTTGCATGACTCTGTGACTAGTATGACTGACACTGGTTTTTTAGAAACTGGGGCAAAGGCAGTCCGGTGTTGCCTCCGAGCTGCATCTCAGGAAGGCAACATCATGGAAATAAGATCGCACCACCGAACTGTGTAGTCAGCAGACACTCAGTGACACATGAGAGCATGTTACCCATTTTGTCATCAAAGCTGACTCAGGCTTCCTCTGCCCTCGGCCCCTATCATTCCAGGCAACACGGCTTTCTTCAGGGTCCTTTCAGAATTCCCAGGCAGGAACCAACCACAGCAGCTGACAAAGCAGCTGTCCCCAAGAGTGACAGGGCAGTCTCTTTCCTGTCTTCAACCAGACCTTGGCCTTAGAGAAGCAGCAAAGCACTCCGGCAGGGTTGAAAATATCTGAGACGAGCCCACACTTCAGCACACACCTTCATGCCGCTTCTACAGGCCCTGGTAGTGGCTGGCCTCAGGGGCACCTGTCAGTCATGTGAGGAGCTCCTGATATTGCTGTGGACTTCTTAGAGAAATGTAAAGAGAATAGCAATTCGGTGTACCAACAGAACAGCACACTGTAACCAAATTCACAAATAACTCTATTACTTACTGTCACTATACACACGGATGCTGAATTCTGGCACACATTGTGCCACTGCCCTAGAGGACATGAAATTAGCCCCAAATGATCCAAGAATTTTAACTGGAAGGTCAGGTTTACCAAGGAACTTAGCTTACCATTGCATACATGTGTATTTGGAGAGTATCCTAACTGTATGTCAGCTAATCTTTTAAGTGATTTCAATCAAAACTGGAAAAATAACAAGATGTAATTTATTTTTCCTGGTTCAAACCTTCAATCATTTGCTCATTGAACAATCTTTCTTGGCTGAGTTTTTATTCATGAATGACTTATCTACTGACAATGAGCAGGTTCACATTTATTCCCCACTCAGCCTTCCTTACAGTATCTGAGGAAATGCACCATTGCAAAGGGTTTCTACCTGAAATCTTTTGTTGAAGGCTTGTAATTCAAAAAGCTACACATGTTTACAGAAGAGCTTTTATCCTCCATGCACATACATTGCTCTGTGAACCATGATTAGAAACTATCACAGTTTTGAGACAACAGGATGGCAATCTGAGATCTACAAGGTGCTGTCTAGAATCAGGTAAACTGTGTTATTGGATGTGTCACCACAGCCATAGTATGTAACAGAGCTTTATGCCAACTACTATGACAAAGCTTTAAACAAAGTTTAGAGAATCACCGAATGCATAACAATTACCTCTCTATATTTTGCTATAAGGAATCTTGTTAATTTGGTAGGAAGCATTTAGGAAAGACTTTAGTATCTACCAAAAGTACTTGACCTCACGTAACCAATAGTAATGAAAAATGCTTTAAAGGAACCAAAGGCATTGCCAAGTATTTGCCAAAAGGAGGCACTTTTTATTTAAAATTTGAGACTAATAAGATCTCAAAAATCAGTCCCAAAAAGGTATTATCCATTTACAGTTATAATTTTCACAAAGATGTAGATATTTCTCTATTGTTTTCATGTAAAAATAGTATAGAGTTGTTTTGTTGGTTTAAGGATAATACATATTTGGTAGTATTACAAAGTTTTTTCCTTTCAGTGTAGAAATTAGTTTTCCTGCTTGAAATAGAAATGCAACGTGATAGGTATTTCTCTTATTTTCATTGTCACATTATGTCTTAGCATCTCACTTTATGAAAAAGAGGAGAAAGATACCAATCTTCAGAGCCCTGCTTGTTAAAAGCACTAGTTTAATAAACAAAAAGTTATGGCAATCGGGGGGTCCATTCATGTATTGCCTTTCTGTTGTTTCTTAAGAGAAAAACCATGTTGCCTTTGTATTTGCTGTTTGCACCCCTGGAATCAATTCCATATCATGTTTGAATGCCATACATTTTGCACATGTACTGTACATAGGTAATGCATACTGTATTTTTATATGTGTACACATTTATCATCAGATCTTTTGTACATAGTGGCAGTATCGTAGCTGATCCGGAAATGTTTGATATCAGCGATTTTGCATTTTTGTGTTCCAAATAAAAAAACATTTTGATGTATAACAGTTTTTGTTGTGCAGAGGAAAGACCACATCCTGTGGGTCAGTGGGGCCACTGCAGACCTGTGGGATGGGGCAGATCCAGGAGGAAACGCCAGCTTTAAAACATAGCTCAAGCAGAGCCACTGGGCAAAGCAAATAGACCATCAGGGCAGGTTGTATACATCACATGTAAGTAAGCAATCTTTCCAGTCTGGAAACATGACATACAAAACAAATTCACAGGTATTCACTGACATGGAACATGTTCAGAGTTGCATTGAGTCACATTCTATCTCCTGCAGTCATAAGAAATGCTGAATGAAAGGCAGTAAAGTCTGTAGTTCTCCCTAGAAACTGATCAGATAGTCTGCCAAAAAAATGTATAAACACTTAAGCAGTTTGCCATACTAATAAATGTCGAGCTAATGACACCACTTTGAGCACCTCTTGTAATTGTAGAGGCCAAATATGACTTGTATTAATCTCATGATGTCTCAATAAATTTAGTATTAAAATATTTATACAAGTTTTTCTTTTCCTGTTGTATACATTTTTTGGCAGATTATATATAGCTGACTCACCCTCTGATAGTAATAAATATGCCACTAAGATTTCTGAAAGACCCACAGTTCAGTCTTTAAATTTTTTTTTCAGTTCTTAAATTTAACCAGCTTTCAAATCACTGTTCATAGAAAGTGTTATTATAGACTATATAAAATTTTTCCCTTTACAGTGCATTTAAGTTTTTTTGTTTGGTTGGGGGCTTGGGGAAGGAGTTGTGTGTGTGTGTGTGTGTGTGTGTGTGTGTGTGTGTGTTCTGTTTTGTTTCATTTTTGAAGATGGCATTTAACATCAACCTTAAAGTGTATGGTTAAAATAGAGTACCATATTTTCCCCCTTGCTTGATAGAAACAAAACTATAATGAATAATGACTGACAACTATTACTTTGATAGCACTAAACTAAGAAAACAGGCAGGGTATCAATCATAGGAGGAAAAGATAGTTGATTACATAAATATAGCAAAAACGTTTATTATCTATGACATTTAGGGTACAAGAGAACAGTTTGACATACTGGTAAGTAAGTGTTGCTGCCATAGGGCCAAGACGTTTATAACAACTCCTGTGTTAACAGAGAGCTTACCCACAGAGAGACACTGGACATTATTCATGAAAAAAAAAAAAAAAAGGCACCAGGGGCAGGGCAGAAAGGATTCTGAGGGTTCCGGTGAGCAAGCAAAGGATATAGCAGGGAACTCAGAAGAAAATCCCTTGTACAAAGTCAATTCCCTGCAACCAGCCCTGTGTGCTAGGTAGGCAGCAGCAAGGTGCTGGAGATTGGCCACAGAATAGGATCCTTGAAGGAAATGCACAGATAATCAACCTGAAAAGGTAAAAGACAGTGGTCTGTCAAGAATTCCCAGCCCTTCAACAGTACAGAATCTTCCACAGATAGTTGTTTTCTTTAGTAATACCAAGGCTTGGAAAATGTTTTAGATACTGGACAGAGCCACTACTGAATAGTTTGTAGCTTGTTGGCTCTGAAATCAAGATGAATATCAAAGTGTTTATCAAGAGCTACATCCACATACTTAGTGATGACTGCATGAGATCTATTCTACATTATACGAAAACACCAGTGTAAAACCGAGATGGTGGATTTCGGCATATACACTGCATGTCACCAGCAGTTTTACCTGGTCACATGATCCCCTTGAAGGTTTCCCATGTCACACAAGCATCATTCCCTGATGTCTCCTACAAACAGCTTCTGTCTCTAATGGATTTAATTTTAATTTCATTTAGCGTTCAGAAAAAAGCCACATTTTGATGTCTTTGTTTTTTTGTTTTGTTTTGTTTTGTTTTTTTGGCACCAGGGCTCGAACTCACGCCTGCCAGGCAGGTACTTACACCATTGAGCTAAATCTCTGGCTCATTTTGGTATCTTTGATACCCTTTTGTGTTAATTTTAATGACAGATTAATAAAATGAAACCTGCATAGGTAAATTAGACAAGAAACAAGGGCGCTTACTCATCAACTTTTTGAATGCCCCATTTGTTGGGTATAATTGTGTCGCATACAACTCTTAGGGGAAATCTGTTGGAGATGGCCCTGCAGATGGCAAATCCACAGTATCGTCTACTACTGGTGCATGTGTAGAACGCTTGTCAAAAGCATCTGAATCTGAACAGTTTAAATGCTGGCACTGTCCAGTCCAAGGCTGAAATTTGATGGTAAGGAGGGACTTTCGTTCAGGTTAATCATTAAAAATTTAAAGTGATTCATAGATTCAAATGTAGGCCTTTGAGAGCTTTGTTGTATTTTCTCACAGCGGAACAGACTCCCAAGTCACGCTAAGCAGAATTGCAAGCAAAGCTTTTCTGCCCAGGGGATTCTCTGGGTGGAGAGTGGTTATAACAGTTTTATGACAATAATTGTTTAAATACTAGAAGTCTGCAAAGCTGGCCGTATTTTCTTCACTTAAATTATAATGAAACAACTTAGAAGGTTAATCAGGACTTTAAATTTGCCAAAGATACAGAAGCTACAGTAGGGATACCAAAAAGCTGCTATAGCCAAATGCCGTATCCCCTTTCTTCCCACACTCTTCTTGCACACTGCCAATGAACAGAAACATGGTTTAATAATAGCACCAAATACATATATTAAATACTGCTATTTGCCAGCCCTGTTGCATAATTTGTATAACCACATTTAATGAAGTCTGTGGAGTGGAAACGCTTATTATTCCCACTTTATAGGTAACTGAACTAAGGACTGAGAGGGTAAATATCACAAAGGCAACACAGCACAGATTTGAGACCCAGTTTCTTTAAACCTAGACATTTTTAGTCTGTTCAGCTTCTAACAAGATGCCTTGGATTGAATAATATATTGACAGAAATTTCTCATAGTTCTAGCCTGGAAGGTCCAAGTACATTCAGTCCAACTTCTGCTTCCAAGATGGCACCCTGTTGCTGTGTCTTTACCTAGAGAAATGGACCATTGCTGTGCCCTCACATCACAGGAAGAACAGAAAGGCAGAAGGGACACACTCCCTCAGACTGTTTATAAGAACCTAATCACTTCCCAAAAGCTGCACTGCTTAATACAATATTACTGCATTGAGGATTTTAACATTAATTTTGGAGACATACACATTCAAGCCACAGTAATATTTCTATTGATGTAAACTCTCCACCTTTGTTCAGATACTTTGCAAATACAATTGATTATATATTAATTAACTCATATCAGTTGCGAGTTTCATCCAAACTACCTTGATTAGACACCAGGGTCTCTCAGTATCCTCAGTCTCACAATTTGCAAAGTAGCTAGTTAACAGGTGGTTAATGGCATTCACTGTATGGCTTTTTACTAAGTTAAGTCCTGCCAGAACCTGGGTTCCAGGACTAGGACATCTTAAATGAACCCAACTGGGCCTACAAAATGACTTATTATATAATGTGTTGGAACTTCCGTAGCCACTTGAAGACATACAAAAGCTTAAGGATAAACCAATTTAAGAATACTTAGCAGTGTTAAAGATAACACAAACTGAATGACCCAACAATTCAACCTTTTGTTACAGATCCTTCAGATTACATATGTATGCAGGAAATCATGTACAGAAACAAATAGTAAAGCAATTTTACAAAACAAAAAGTTGCCAACAACCCATGTCTTTTAGCTGGAGACGTTAAACAGCAATCCACAAGATACAAAATTCCATTGCATTTCTGTACAGTAGCAATGAATAAACCACAAAATTAAGAAAATAATTTATAATAGCATCGAGAAGAATAAAATACTTAGGAATTGATTTAACAAAAGAATTGTAAGACATACTCTGAAAGCTATAAAATATTGCTGAAAAAAAATAAATAAATGGAAAGATACCCAGGTCTATGGGTCAGAAAATGTCTTAATGTTAAGGTGGCAGTATTCCCCAAAACTGATCTATGAAAACACAATCCCTAACAAAATCCCAGCTGGCTTCTTTGCTGAAATGGATAAACTGATCCTAAAAGTAAGAAAATTTGGGAAACTTAAACTAGTCTTAAAAAAAAGAACAAAGTTGAAAGATACACTTACTGGGCCAGGAGTTTGGCTCAGTGGCTTAAGCGCCTGCCTGGCAGGTGCAAGGTTGTGAGTTTGATCCCCGGTGCCACCAAAAAATTAAGATATTAATTTCAAAATTTACCACAAAGCTACAGTACCCAAAGTATAGTAGGTGGCATAAGAACAGACCTATGTATCAATGGAATAGAATTCAGAGTCCCTATTTATGGCCAAATGATTTTTCACAAAAGTGCCAGAACAGTTAAAGGGAAGCAAGCATTTCAACAAACTGTTAGGATAACTAGATATCCATGTGCAAAAGAATGAACTTGGATCTTCTACCTCACACTATTTAAAAAAATAATAATTTGAGAGTTAGGCATGGACGTGCAACCCTACAATCCCAGCATTTGGGAGGCTGAGTCAGGAGGATCAAAAATTTGAGCCCTGCCTGGGCAACTTAGTGACTTAGTAAGAACTTATCTCAAAATAAAAAAAGGCTGGGGATGCGGCTCAATGTGAAGACCCTGGATTCAATTCCCATTGAAAATAAATAAATGAAAATAAACCACAAAAATGAAAGACAACAGAATAGTAACTTGTATCTTGGATTAGGCAAAGTTTTAAGTATGACAAGAAAAACATAAGCAATAAAAGAAAATTAGGCAAGTTAGATATTAAGGTTAAAGCAGTCTTCAAAGAATACCAGCCAGGAAATTACAATATGACCTATAAAATAGAAAAAATTTATAAATCATGTCTTTAATAAGAAAATTTGTCAAAATAGATATGAGACAATTATAGCTCCACAAGCACACAAAATGATATTTGATATCAAATATAAATCAAAGCCTCAGGAGGTACCACTTCAGCTACTACATTGGCTATAATCAAAAAGATAATAACAAGTGTCTGCAAACAGGTGGAGAAGCTGGAACCAACATGCACTGCCAGTGGGACTGTGCAATTGATGTGGCTGTCTCAGAAAATAGCAGTCCCTGAAGTTTAAACAGAGTTGCCACATGACCCAGCAACTGCCAAGTCCGGGGGGCAGCATAGTAATTCAGCAAGACACTACATGCAATTTTAAAAAACAAAAATGGTGAGGGGTGTATATCAGTGATAGAGTGCTCCTGGGTGTGATCCCCAGTGTTTTTCTGGGAGGGTGGGAAATACGTATTCTCATTACTTACTGCTGCATAATAAACTACTCCAAAACTTGGCTTAAAATAATGACAACGAACATTTCTGCTTCCGTGCAGAGTAACAGGAATTCCTGAGACCACCTAAAATGGACAGAATGTGTGAAACCATTTGGAAAAGAGTAGACATCAAATAACAAAAGAGTCATCCCTGACATGAGGAACAAAATGAGCCCTCCCCTTGGCCAGGGAATCCAAGTGGAGGCCAGGAGACCCTTTACAGCAAAAAGCAAATCAGCCCGAGATCACAAAATCTAGAAGAGAAGAGAGCCACATGGAGACCACATTCCAGGATCTGTAGTCTCTCAGTATTCATTGCAGTACTGATTAGTGTATGAATATATTCATGCTACTAATAGCCAAGGAAAGAACAACCCTAGAAACTAGAGGTACCGCTTTCCTGCCACTCATACAGTGCTTGGAACAGTATCTGTTCCCACCAGCTAATTGAGAAACTCATCTAGCAAGGGAGGAGTATTCTAAAATCCTTCCTTAGCAATGTGGAATCATTCACCATAGACTAATCTCTACTTCAGACACATCTAACAAATAATACACAACAATAACCAGCAAAATATGACATATTTAATGATAATTTAAAACACAAACATGAGAATCTACAGACGGGTACTAACCTATGATAATTGAATTCCATTAGACCAAAAAGTTAGGTAGAGATATAAAACATTTAAAAACAAAAACAAAAAAAGAAAAAAAGCCAATTGAGTATGGTGGCGCATGCCTATAATTCTAGCTCTCCAGGGAACTGAGGCAGGAGGATCAAAAGTTTGAGCCCAACCTGGGCAATTTAGTGAGACCTTGTCTCAAAATATAAAAAGGGATGGAGATGTAGCTCAGTGTAAAGGCTCTGGGTTCAATCCTCAGTGCTGATGAAACAAAAAATACACATGCACACACACTTCGGAGAATTTTTAGAGATTAAGATTACAACGTCTGGGCTGGGGATTTAGCTCAGCAGCGTAAGTGCCTGCCTGGCAAGTGCAAGGTCGGGAGTTTGATCCCTGGTACCAAAAAATAAACAAACAAACAAGTAAATATAAATTACAATGTCTGAGATTTTTAAAATACAGTAGATACAATTAATTGAAATAAAACATTGCAGAAGGAACAAAAAACTAGTGAACATAAAGATATCACAATAAGCCAGGCGTGGTGGCACATGCCTTTAATCCCAGCACTCGGGAGGCTGAGGGAGGAGGAGCGTTGTGAGTTCGAGGCCAGCTTGGGCTACAACACAAGCGAGCACAAGGCCGGCCTGAGCTACATAATGTGACCCTGTCTCAAAAAACTAGGACTGGGAGCTTGGCTCAGTGGCTTAAGTGCCTGCCTGGCAGGCGCAAGGTTGTGAGTTTGATCCCCAGTGCCACACATACAAAAAAAGATATCACAATAAAAACATTCAAATGAAAGACAACAAGAAAAAATTAAAAAGAAAAACAGTATCAGTGTGATGAGAGACAACTTATAGCAAACTAATATCTTTATAATTTGGGTCTCTTCAGGAGTTTGGGGGGTACAAAGACATTTGAACAAATGATGGCCAAATTCTTCGAAATTTGATGAAAACTATAAATTCAAAGAATTAAGACACTCAAAAACCCTCAAGCACAAGGAAGAAAGAAAACTACACCAGAACATATAAATCAGATTGTTCAGTACCAGTGATTAAGAGAACATTTAAAAAGTGGCCACAGGAAAGGACATGATGGCGGCTCAACTCTCTTTTCCCCGTGGAAATACCAAGTAAACAGCAAAACACCAAAACAGTTTTGTGGGAACTCGAAAACCAGTCAAGAGCCTGCAGCAGCCAAGTAAATGTCCAACCAAGAAAAGCCACACTCAGAGCAGTAGCAATTTCATGGCAGTTTGGCTTGCTTTTGCCCCACATGCTCCCCAGTGTAGTACAGTTGGCGCTAAGTCACCCAATTCCCACACCTCCCACTGGACAGAGGAAAAACCTGTAATCTGCTTGTAACACTGGCTTGTCCAGAGGCTACCAGAGAGACTGATTTCTTTCTCCTCTAACTTGGAGAACTGACAAGAACAACAGCATAGCTTACATATGTTTCATTTGTTTGATTGGTGCTTTGTTTGTTTTTGGTACTAAGGATCAAACCCAAGGACACTACCACTGAATTGCATCCTGAGACCTTTTTTCCCTTTTGAGACAGGGTCTCTCACTGAACTGCTGGTTAGCCTCAAACTTGTGATCCTTCTGCCTCAACTGGTCGCTTAAAGCAGTGGCAGGCACCCAACACAGGAGAGCAGCCTGGGACTTCAGATCCAGTAGCACCTGGGGGCAAAGTTACAGGCAAGGAAATACAGTAGAACATCTAAGTTCCCACAAAGAACATGTCTGAAAAAGACATGTAAGCAACTGTGTGTATGGAGGAATTGGGAAAATTCCCAGTTTCCACATGCAAAGGATCAGGGAAGACACATGCCCAGAAAAGATCTGAGAAGACCATAAACCTTCAAACCAGGGTGATCAGTGATAGTCTTCACCTTCATACAGTCAGTCCACAACAGAGAGAAGTAGTTGTTTGGTTTTTCAGATACCAAATTGAAAAGAGAAAGAAAGAAAGAAAAAGAGAAAAGAAACAGAGAAAGCAAGCCTATTCAAAGGAATAAAATATATCTCCAGAAACTAACAAAAACAAACTTCACACTTATTTGTCAAAAACTTTAAAACAACTGTCTTGAACTGGTTATGGTAGCACACATCTGTGATCCTAGCTATTTATGGAGCTGAGGCAGGAACATCACAAATTCAAGGCTTGTCCAGCAATATAGCAAGGTCCTACCTTAAGAACAAAACAAATATTCATGTACACACAGCTGCCTTAAATATGATCAAGTATCTAAAGAAGATGATAGAGAACTAAAGGAAATCAGGAAAATGATACGTGACAAAAGGCAAATGTCACAGACCGAAATGATTATCAAACAGATTCTGCAGCTAAATATGTAATAACTAAATTTAAAAGTTCATTACAAGAGATTCAAACTGAAGAAAGAAATCAGTGAATCTGAAGACAAGTCATTCGAAAATACGAGGTCTGAGAAACAGCAATAAAATATGAAGACAACAAAGAAGAAAAGTGAACAGAGCCTCAGGGATTTATGAAACACCATCAAGCCAACCATAAACCTATGGGAGTCCCAGGAAGAGAAAAGTTCAGAGAAGATTTGGGGGGGGTGCTAATGGCTAAAACCCTCCCAAACTTTAGGAAAGACATGGATACACATACTCCAGAACTCTAAAATCTCTAAGGAGAATTAACTCAAAGAGATCCACACCAAGACACACTATAATCAAACTCTCTAAAGTCAAAGACAAATAGAAAAATCTTAGAATCAAGAAGAGAAAAATGTCTCATTATGCATAGGCTCCTTACGATATCCACAGATTTCTCACAGAAACCTTGTACCCACAGAGCTGGGCATGTAGTTCAGTGACAGGTCACGTTTTTGGCACGTGTAAGGTCCTTGGTTTAATACCCAGCACCAAAAATAAACAAGCAGTGACAACTTGTAGCCAGAAAGTGAAAAGATATACTTGAAATGCTGAAAAAAAAAAAAAAAAAAAAAAACCCGCACAACTGAAATTTTCACATCTAGAAACACATTCTTTCAAAATTGAGGAACTATTGAGACATTTCCAGATAAAAGTTGTAGAAGTTCATTTCCACTAGATCTGCCCTTCGGGAAATGTAAAGAATATCCTTCAAGTTAAAATGAAAGAAGGCTAAGTAGTAACTCATAGCCATGTGGAAATACAAAGTCCTCTGGTAAGGTAAGCACATGGGTAAACAAAAATCCATATTAGTAAAATTTTGGTTTGCCTTTCTCATCACTGGGACAAAAACATCCAACATCCGTGACTTAAAGGAGAAAAGGTTTGGCTCACAGCTTCAGTTTTCAGGTCATGTTCAGCAAGATCAAACACAGAAACAGCATGGTGGAAGAACCTACCTCAGAGGAAAGCTATTCATACCATGGTGGCCAGGAAGCAGGAATAGAAAGGAGGAGCCAGGGAAGGTGCTATAACCTCCCAGGTCGCACTCCTAGTAACCTGCCTCTTCCAACTCGATCCTCCCTTCCAACGGCACACTCGGCTGCTGAACTCAACAGCAGAGTCCAGTGATGAGTACAACACCCCCGTGAGCCTTTCAAAAACCCAACCTCTAGGTACATAAGGTTTCGGGGGACAGTCTCCATCTAAACCATGACATGGTTTTTAACTCCCCCCCACAGGATTTTAAAGGACAAAAGCATAAAAGAATTATAAATCTATATGAATGGGTACATAATAATAATAGAGATGTGGTTAGTGTCATCAATAATATAGAGGAGAGGGGTTAAACCAGAATCAAGTGGAGATCATTATGCAATTGAAGCTATTAGTTTACATAGAATGTTATAACCTTAGGATGCTTATATGCAATAATCATGGTAATCATCACATAGCAAGTGGTAATTGTCTATAGAATAGGGCTGTAGAATAGTCACAAAAAACAAATGAGAAGCAAATCATAATGTGTCACTGTAAAAAAAGAATCTAAATGCAAAGCAGAGCAGTAGGGGAGGAAATGAGGGGTAACAAAGGTATAAGGCATACAGAAAACAAAAATGACAGTAGAAAGTCCTCCCTTATCAGTAATTACGTACTTTAAATGTAAATAGATTAAATTCCTCAAAGACAGACTGTCAGAATGGATAAAAATAAAAATTAAAACTAGTATGGTCAACATCACTAATCATTAGGAAAATGCAAATCAGAATCATAAGAGACTACCTCTACTAGGATAGTGTCAAGCAAATAAAGTAAGAAAAGAAAGTGAAAGAAAGGAAAGAAGGAAGGAAGGAAGGAAAAAACAAAATAGTGTGAGAATTTGAAGAAATTAAACCTTGTGCCTTGCTCATGAGAATATGAAAGTGTGCAACTGCTGTGGAAAACAGTACAGTGGTAAAACTAAACATAGAATTACTGTATGAGCTATCAATTTCACTTCTGGGTATACACCCAAAATAATTGAAAGACCTTAAAGAGGTGTTTGTACAGTGACCATAACAGAATTATTCACAATTACGAAGAGTCCACTGACAAATGAGTGCTTTGTGAAAGTGTTGTGTACATATAATGGTATTGTATTTGATCTTAAAAAAGAAAAATTTGACACATCCTGTGACATGGATAAACCTTTAGGACATTACACTAAATGAAATAAAGAGCCAGTCACAAGACAAATATTGTATAAATCCTCTTATTCACATGCAGAAGATTGAATGTAGACCCATATCTCTCACCATGTACTAAAATAATACTAAAATGGGTCAAAAACCTACTTGTTAAAATAGAAACACTTAAGTTACTGAAAGACAAAATAGGTAAAACTTTTAAAGTCATAGACATAGGCACAGATAAGAACTTCTGAACAGAACCCCAATTGCACAAGAAACAACATCAAGAATAAATTGGATTACATCGAATTAAATTATGATCAAGGTGCATCCATTTTCCTACAAATCACTCAAATTTATTCTTTATGGCAGAGTAGTACTCCATTGTTTTTTTGTTTTTGTTTTTTGTTTGTTTGTTTTAGTACCTGGGAGCAAACTCACAACCTCGTGCCTGCCAGGTAGGCACTTAGGACACTGAGCTAAAGCCCTGGCCCTCCACTGTAAATAAATACCATTTTTTTCCCTTTATCCATTCACCTGATATAGGCCACTTCCAAGATTTAGCTATTATGAGTTGTGCAGGTATAAACATGGTTATGCGTGTATCATTGTCATCTAATGTTTTTAACTCTTGGATGATAACCTAGGAGGAGAATAAGTGGGTCAAGTGGATTTTCCAGTTTTAGTCTTTGGAGGAAATCTCCATAGTAGTATGGAGGCAAAGTATACACAGCAAAGGAAACAATTGGTAGAGTGAGGAGGTGAGGGGAAAGGGAAATAAAAAGAATTAAGTTATGTACATGTACTAATTACTTATGATGAATGTAATTATACACTGCAAGTGTGTACTAATAAAATTTTTTTAAAGACAAAAGCACAACTTTCTAAGATCCGCAAATGCTAAAACAATTCATCATCTTATAACCCTTATAACAAGAAATGTTAAAAGTTCTTCAAGTCAGGAAACAAAATGACATTAGGTGGAAGTCTGGATCTGTTCAAAATAAATGAACAGCACCAGAAATGGTAACTAAGCAGGTGATTATACAATAGTTTTTCTTAGTGTTTAAAAAACTCCCTTAAAACATAATCCACAATTGTTTTTTTGTTTTGTTTTTCTTATGTGTCACCAGGGATCAAACTCACAACTTTGCACCTGCCAGACAGGCACTTAAGCCATTGAGCCAAACTCCCAGCCCTGGTTTTTGGAAGCAGGGTCACACTATGTAGCTCAGGCCGGCCTTGCGCTCACGTTGTAGCCCAAGCAGGCCTCAAACTCACAACGCTCCTCCTACCTCAGCCTCCCAAGTGCTGGTATTAAAGCCATGTGCCACCACGCCCAGCTCATAATTCACAATTTAAGCAAAAATGATAAAATTTTGCGTGTGTCTTATAACATATGTAAGAGTAAAACGTATACTAATAGCATAAAAGTCAGGAGAGGAAATGGGAATATACTGTTGTATACCAATTCTGAGTTGATACAATATTTAATAAAAGAACTATGGTAACTTACGGGTGTATGTAATGAATCCTAGAGCAAACATTAAGCTAACAAAACAGGATTAGAGTTAATAAGGCAAGAAAGAAGGCAAACTGAATCATAAAAACTCAACAAATAGAAATGTGACAGAGAAGGAGAGAAAGGAAAAAAAACTTGATGGGAAAAATAGAAAATAAACAATATAGTAACAAATTTAAACCATAATCCTGTTAAACATAAATGCTTTAAAAATCCCAATAGGCAGGTATTTTCAGAATGGACAAAATGCAAAACCAATTCTATGTTGCCTATCACACACACACACACAGTATAATTTAAAAGTAAATGCATAGAGGGCTAAAGGAATAGCTTAGTGGTAAAGCATTTGCTTAGCACTCTTGAGGCCCTGGGTTTAATCCCCAGTACTATAATAAAAAAGACAAATATATAGAAAATGTTATGCAATGCTAATATTAGTCAACTAGTGGCATCACGCTCTATTGCTTTTTTTTTACCACCACCCCCCCCGCAGTACTGACAAAAGGGTTTAAACCCTCAACAGCAAAATTTCCCCAATAGAGCAATCCTGCTCTGCACGTACTAAATAGTCATAAGACAAGGCACTAACACAGACAAAGGCAGCATGAGATAAAAATAAATCTTACTCCTAGTGAGAAGGGGCCTTCTGTGAGGCAGAAGTAAATGACCTTGTCAGTTAGCAACTTTGATGTGTAACTTTAGTTACCATGCAGGTGTTCCTAGAAAATTAAAAAGGAACAGAATGCCTTGGAAAAAGCATTTCTAAGAGAACTACATTTACTAATTCAGGCCCTTCCCATGTCTTCGATCGCTCATAAAAACCCCAACCTCTCACTCTGACAAGGTCCTCTCTTGGAATTCACCCACTGTTCTCCTGCAACATATCAATAAACTCCTAAATTTGTCTGTATTACTTGACTGTTGGTAAATTCTTTTACTGCCTTAGCCACCAGCTGTCTTAGTTACTTTCTAGTTGCTGGGACAAAATATCTGACACCCACAAACTAAAGGAGGAGTTTAGTTTGGCTCATGGTTTTTAGAGGATTAAGTTCATAGTTGACTGGCTCCAAGGCAGGAAGGGAATGGTCTGGCACAGGAAATCTCCTCAAGTCATGGCGACCAGGAAGCAGAGAGAGAAGGGAGGAGGCAGGCAGGGAGACATTCTCTCCCAGGTCACAGCCACCATGACCCACCTCTTCCAATCAGGCCACACCTTCCTAACAGCACACTGAGCTATGGATTCTTGAGCAGAGTAACCCACTGAGGAGCATAGCACCTCCACAATCTAATCACCTTCCAAGAGCCCTACTTCTGAACACATGAGACTTTGGGGGAATATTTCTGATCTAAACCATAACACCAGCCCTCCATATGCCATCCTGCCTGGCAAAAAAACATTACTTGAGAAGTAAGTCATTGACAAGTATGCCTCATGACATGTAAAATTTCTAAGCAAAGTTTTAACAAATTGAATCTCACAATATAAAGGTTACTACATTCTCACTGTTATGGTTTAGGTCTAAATGTCCCCCCAAATGTCTCTAGTGTTTGGAAGATGTTTGTATCATGGGGGAACTTAGTGATGAGTTCTTAGCTAAAATTGCTGTTGAGAGGTAGGACTTGGTCAAAGGAGGCAGGTCGCTAGAGGAGTGACCTGGAAGGGTATATTCTTGTTGCCAACTCATTCTCTCTCTCATATTCATATTCTTTTCCTCTCTCCCTCTCTCCCTCCTTCCTTGAGCATCATTCCTCCAGCATGCCTTCTGCCATACCAATTCTGCCTTGGAGCCATTCAGTTGAACTGAATCCTCCAAAAACCTGAGCCAAAATGAAGTTCTCCTCCTTTAAATTATGGGTGTATTTTGTTCCAACAATAATGACTAAAACATTGACCAAATGGACTTACCCCAAGAATGAGGGTTGGTTTAATATTTGAAAACCAATCAATATAACTCTTCATATTAACAAGCTAAAAATAATTAATTCATGGTCATCTCACTAGACATAGAAAAGCATTTTTTAAAAAAATTATTTCCTAACTTTAAAAAATTCCTCCAAAAGGTAGGAATAAAAGGAAACTTCCCCCTAATAAAGGCCCCTGTACTAAACTTACTACTAATATGCTTAATACTGAAAAGACTAAGTGCTTCTTCCTTTAGGTCAGAAACAAGAACATCCCCATCAGCACTTCTACCCGACTTCAGACTGAAAGTTTCAGTCAACAGAGCTAGAAAATTAAAAATACTCACTTTGGCAAGAAGTAAAACTAAGGGCTAGGAATATAGCTCAGCCGTGCAAGCGCCTTCCCAGCAAGTGTAAGGTCCTAAGTTTGATTCCTGGTACCAAAAATAAATAAATAAGGGCCAGGGATATAGCTCAGCAGTACAGCCCCTGACTGGTAAGTGTGAGGTCATGAGTTTGATCCCTGGTACCATAAATAAATAAATAAATAAATAAATGTAAAGAGTTAAAACTGCCATTCACAGGTAAATGATTTTCTGTGGAGAAATCAATCCAAAGGAATGCACAAAAGAATTAATGGAGTTTAGCAAGATTGCAGAACCCTAGACCAACATACAAAAATCAATTGTATCTTTTCCACTGGCAATGATCAATCAGGAATTTGAAATTTTAAAAATAGTATCTTTTACAATAACATCAAAAATAAGAAATAAGCCAGGTGTGGTGTCACATGCCTATGATCCCAGCACTCAGGAGGCTGAGGCAGGAGCATCAACCCAAGTGCAAGGCCAGTTTGGGCTACATAGTGAGTTCAAAGCTAGCCCTGACTCAAAAAAGAAAAAAAAAGAAAAGAAAAGAAAAGAAAAGAAAAAAATAAGGCTAAAGGTAGTAGAGCCTGGGCTTAGCATGCACAGGGCCCTGGGTTCATCCCCGGCACATGAAAACAGACAAATACACAAGGCTGTCATATACATAAAGTATGTAGATAGCTCTGAAAAAGATGTGAAAGATCTGTACACTACAAGCTACAAACTTCTGCTAAGAAAAATCAAAAGATGTAGATAGGTGTCACGTCCTTGGAATTTAACACTATTTTTAATACGTCACATTTTCCCAAACCTACAAATTTAACGCAACCCCAGTCAGAGTGTTAACAGGCTTTTTGTAGCATTGTTGCTATATTCTATAACTCATATAGAAATGCTAAAGAATCTAGAATAGTCAAAAGAATAAAGACTAACACCACCCGAGTTCAAGACTTATAAAGCTACATCAAACCCATAAAGGTAGACAAATCTGTAGGCCTATGGAACAAAATAGAGCCCAGAAAGCGGCCCATATATATGGACGATTGAGTTTTAAAGGCAATTCAGTGGAGAATTGCCTTTGTACCTTGAGAATTCTCCTCAACCAAAGATCATGGGACAGACAGTGATATGTAAAAAGAAAGAAAAAGTGAGGGTCCACCGGGCGTGGTGGGTGGTGCATGCCTGTAACTCGGTGCTCTAGGACAGGAAGGCAGGAGCATCAAAATTTCAAGCCCAGCTGGGCAACATAGTTATTTAAGTGACTCCCTGTCTAAAAATAAAAAAAAAAAGTCTGGGTATGTAGTTCCATGTGAAGACTCTGGGTTCAATCCCCAGTACTGGGGGAAATACATATATACATATACATATATATATATATATGAATGACATGACTTGGGTGCCAAATATATGTATATCTCAGTCTCACCTAGCCTGGGCTCCCTCGACTCCATCCAGGGCTCAGGCTCTGGGCATGGAGGCACCAGTGTCCTTGGGAGCCGCATGGAGCGAGCTCTACAGTCAACAGGGAAGCTGGAGACGATTACCCAGGAAAGTGGATCTGAATGAAACTTCCCGAGATCCTCCAGTTCTACTGACTCCAGAATCCAAGAAATCGCCAAAGCTCTAGTCCGATGCCTTTCACCCTCCAGAACTTCTTGAGGCCCTGACGCTGCAGCCTTTGCCCAACTCAGCAGGTTTATTGGAGCCGTCGCCCTTGGGTGCCCTGTCTGAGGACACCCCTTCCCCCACTGATCCTAGCAGCCCCAACCCCTTGTCCACCGGTAGGACCAGATCACAACTGTTGGCCGCCTAAACAAGGCACAGAAGAGCGATACTCTGGGGACTAGCTAATACTGGCACTGCCTAGCATCTACAGTTTACCCGGCTTCTGACCAGCGTGGCATTGGGTCGCCTCCGTGGCCAGTTCATTTCCTACACTGAAAAACATCCAAACAATGAGAACCTGCCTCAGCCGGCCGACGTGTTTCTACAGCATCTCAGTCAGAGCTTGCACGAATCAGAAGGATAGGAGAAGCCATAGTTCTTGTCTGACTTCCACTGCACTTTTTGGGGGGAGAAATAGAAGGTTCGCAGAGCAGATCTACTCTAGAGCTGATGAGTTTGACAGATTTATTTGAACACACCCGATTGCCTCTGGCACAGTTCTGTATCTGCAGTTGCCACTGTTTTATGCAGCAAAGATTTTTTTTTAATAGTATACCTACTTTTTTGCTAGACTCTATCTTAGGACTGGGTTCACAGACAAATACTTTTTTTTCCTGTCCTTGGGGAGCTTTGATTTTTGTGAAAGTGAAAGACATACTCACTAGATTATTTCCTCTGACAGAGTATTTTAAAAGTAAAACAATCAAATCTAAATGTATCATAGATCTAAGTATAAAATGTGAAACCATAAAAAAAAAAAGTTGGGCATGGTGGCGCACGCCTTTAATCCCAACACTCGGGAGACTGAGGTAGGAGGAGCATTGTGAGTTCGAGGCCAGCTTGGGCTACAACGCAAGTGCAAGGCTGGCCTGAGCTACATAGTGCAACCCTGCCTCAAAAAACTAGGGCTGGGAGTTTGGCTCAGTGGCTTAAGCACCTGCCTGGCAGGTGCAAGGTTGTGAGTTTGATCCCTGGTGCCAAAACACAGGAAGAAAATATATTCATGATTTTGAGTTAGGTAAAGATTTTTTAGCTATAACAAAAAAGACCCATAAAAGAACAAATTGACAAAGTGTATTTTATTAAAATTTGATATTTCTCCTTTTCAAAGGCCAGAGTTAAGAGATTGAAAAGATCCAGAGACCAAGACATAGTATTTGGAAGTCATATTTGATGAATATTTTATGTTTAAAATATAGCAAATATTAAAAAATATTTTATGTTTAAAATATAGCAAATTCCTCAAAAGTCAATAAAAAAATCTAGTAAAATGCATAAAGGCTTTGAATATACATTTCACCAAAGATGAATAAATAGAAAGAAAACATGCTCAACATCAGTCGTTAAGGAAATGTAAACTAAAACCACCATATATAGCACTACATACACCCCTATGAGAATGTTTAAAGGTAAAGAGTAACCACGTGTTGGTGGGGGTGTGAAGGAAGTAGAATTCTCCTACTTCATCAGTGGGAACAATTCTAACCATTTCTTAAAAGATAATCATATGATGCTGGAATTCCAGGCCTGTGTATGTGAGAGCAACAAAACTCACATCCAGAATTTATACACTCATTTTCATAGTAGTTTTATTTGTAGTGACCAAAACTGGAAACCACTCAAATGTCTGTGACACTCAACAAGAAGAAATCCGTTCTTCATAGCTATAATGGTTTAGATATGAAGTACTGGTACTTTCCAAAGACTCGTGTATGAAGAGCCTTAATCTCCAAAGCAGCAATGCACAGAGGCATGACCTCAGAGAAGTGACGGATCATTAGGGTGCTGACCCTAGCAATGTGGTGAGTTCAGTACCTCAGTGTTCTGTTAAAAGGTGGTGCCTGAGGCCAGGGATATAGTTCAGCAGCACAAACGCCTGCCTGGCAAGTACAAGGTCCCGAGTTCAATTCTGGGTACCAAAAGAAAAAAAGAAAACGATGGGAGTCAGGCATGGTGGTGCACGCCTTTAATCCCAGCACTTGGGAGGCCGAGGCAGGAGAATCATTGCGAGTTTGATCCCCAGTACCAAAAATAAATAAATAAATAAAAAGATGGGGCCTAGTTGGAGAAGTAGGTTCCTGGGGGTGTGCCTTTGGAGGGCAGATCTTGTCCCTGCCCCTTTCTCTCTGGCTTTCCCACTCTCTCTGCTTCCCAGCTGTCATGAAGTGAGCAGCTTTCCTCCACCATGATCCTTTTGCCTTGGAGCCAGCTGATCGTGGACTGGAACTGTGAGCCAGTTTTGTAAGGTATTTGGTCACAGCAACAGAAAGCTGATCAATACAGTACCTAATAACATGCAACATATATGAATCTCAAAATACTTAGGCTGAATAAAAGGAGACAGAAAGAAAAGGAGTATGTACTATTCGATTCCATTGGATTCATAGGATATGCAAAATGAGCATACAATGACAAATAACAGGATGGTGGTGGTTAGAGGATAAGGAAAGGATTATAGAAGATATAAAGAAACAAAAAGTAAGCCAATTCAAAAGAGGACAAAAATAAAAATTAAAAAGCTCTGGATTTCTACAGGATAGAATTAGTGGATTTTATCTGAGACAGTGTGAGGTCTGGTTGTGGTATTTGTAAATATTTCTGTGTTGTTTTTAAAGACATAGGAATAAATAGCACTTGCTACCATACCGTGACAACTGACAAACACACAGAACAAAAGAGAAAAACACTCTAAACTTCTGGGGCAGTGAGTTTGCATCTACCAAGTAAAAATGGAGACTCAGAACTACAAGGGGAATCATGACAGATTCTTAAAAAGGCATGAATTGAACAACATGATTTCAATAAAAATCATATTCACTTTCCCATAAAAGAAATTTGAACATGCCTATAATGGGGTAAGGGAAAAGGAAAAGGTCACATTTTATGTACAACATTTTTACACCTGAGTTTCACATATACGTTTACATTTTCCCAAGCCCTGAGGCTAAGCCACACAGAGAAAACGCAAACAGTATGTTCAGTTCTCTAAGTAAACTCATTAGCATATCCTGCTTTCATTTCTTTCCACCCATTTATCTTTGCAAGTTGCCAAGAACAGCCTTGGGAATAATCACCTCCCACACCAAAAGCCAGGGAGATGATAATTGGTGTTGGGTGACAGGAGATGACACTTTTAATAGTCACTTTAAACTTCACCACATATATTCCACCCGTAACTCTATGTACTACCACTCGACTCATATTTAAAAGGGCTGTGGTGAGCATGTATGCAGATAGTGGCCCAACAGTAAACACAAATTCTATATTTAAAGAAAAATACAACCCAGAAAAAAAAAAAGCGTCATTTATATAACAGTGATCATAAAATACAAGGTCTACAAAAAGCTCTTTCTCTACCCACCTATTAAAATAACTGTCTGGATAATGTGAATAAAGATTTGAGGCTTCAAAGTGTTATACATTAATAAACCTAAAGGAAATAAATGATTCTTGTATGTTGAGACACAACATCTGTCATTTGTGTGAGATGCTCACAGTATTTTATAAAGTGTCAACATATGTAAAGGAACCAGTTTTGAATGTTTACATACTGTTTCCTACAAGCTAATATCCTGAAAAGAACCATAGAAATTTGTTTGGTTTAATACCAACGCACTCAAACCAGTGACAAATGTCCACCAGCTGGGTAAACCTTGGCCGAATTGTTACACAAAGTGTAGGGCTGTTTATTTCTAACTCTTCCCTCAACCTCACACAAGCTAAAAATAAGACTCAGGCCAGACCCTGAGCCTGTGACTTATGGCCAGCTTTCTCCCCCACTTAGATATTTACAGAGCAGTTGCTTGAAGATGGTAAAATAATATGACAAAGAAATTATCTTAGGAAAGTTACAACCCTGACACTTATGCTCAACAACTCTCCATAGCTTTCATGGGCATGAAGGGGAGGCAAGTGCAAAGATGCAAGAACAGCTGTCTACAATGAAGACTAATCAGAAACAACCCTGGTGTCCAACAATGGGGGAATTATGAAAAACTGGTACAGTCACCTAGTGAATTAGAATTCAGCAAACAAAGATTAACTGCAACAATAGGCAACATGGTTGGACTGCTAATGCTTTGTAGTAATAAAAAAAAAAAAGACATGCATGTTAAAAAGATGTACAGCAAAGCCGGGCGTGGTGGCGCATGCCTTTAATCCCAGCACTAGGGAGGCTAAGGTAGGAGGAGCATTTTGAGTTCAAGACTGGCTTGGGCTACAACTCCAGCGAAAGGCCGGTCTGAGCTACATAGTGCGACCCTGCCTCAAAAAACTAGGGCCAAGAGTTTGGTTCAATGGCTTAAGCGCCTGACTGGCAGGCACAAAGTTGTGAGTTCAATCCCTGCTGCCGAAAAAAAAAAAAAATGTACAGCAAGACATGGAGGTACAGACCTGTAATCCCCGGTAGTCTGGAGACTGAGGCAGGAGAATTACAAATTCAAGGCCAGTTTAGGCAATTTAGCAACAGTCAGTCTTAAATTAAAAATGAAAAGGGCTGTGAATATAGCCCAGCGCTCCCTGGGTCCAATGCCCAGCGACAGACACACACACATACACACAAATACAAAATGATACTATTTGTGGGAAGAATAATCCTGTTCCTAAAATAAATACATATCAACACAAAACAAAGATATGTAATACAAAATTAATAGCTGTCACCTTGGAGGGAGGCAAAGGATGGTGAGAAGCAGGAAGGATAGAAGGAAGGAGTCCTCTGCTACATGCAGAAAGATAATAAAGAGAAATAGTAATTTATTCTGTTTCTGTCTACCACTTCTTATATACATCAACTCATTGTCAACTCTGCATGCTAATGTTGTACCTCAGATAATCTAGTTGACCTTTTTCAAGTTTATCTGGGAAAGAAAAGAAGAAAAAGGAAGGGGAAAAAAAGGAAAAAGAAACCCTTTTTATTATTCACAGCTGCCAACTTGATCTTGTTCTGGTTCTGGAATGAGCCAATTTAAATAGATTCTCTCCAAGGTGAGAGTTTCAAAGACTGATTGGGTGAGGTGACACAGGGCTAAGAGTACAGCTCTCACTTCTCCATGGGAAACTGTGCTTTTGCCTTGACAGTGTCTTACGCAAGGTTGACGTTATTTGTTAAAGATGTCGAAGCGATAATCATCACCTCTCCTTCCAAGCCGGGGGATTTTTGGCTACACAGGCAACACATTCCTTCTGGGGATGCCTTACAATCCTGTGTGCAGCACGAACTTTTACTCAGACAAGTATCAAAAGAAAGTCATCTCCTTTCACCAAAAATCACAGGAATTCATCCAATAAAATACCAAAGAAATAAATTTAGAATAAAAGATTCAGAAAAAGAAAAGAGAAACAGAGCCAAAGACACCAGCAACAAACAACTGGGAAATGAAATATTCATGGATTGGAAGATTCCATATTGTCATTGATTTCTCCCAAATTCATCTATAGATTCAATGCAGACCCAATCAAAACCACAGCAGGCATTTGTAGACACTGATGAGCTGCTTCTAAAACTGATATGGAAATG
>RJWM01025135.1:0-29755 GCA_004363535.1 Dasyprocta punctata | reverse complement strand
AGTGACCTCTCTGCTTTTCCAAGCTGTGTACTTCAATTTCCTAGAATAAGTTGCTATGGATTGTATGCAAATGTCCCCACAAAGCCTCAGGAGGGTCATAGGTGGGGCTTTTCGGAGGTGGCTGGATCTAGGGTGTGTGCTGCTGGGACCAAGGAAGTGATGCTAGGATTGATTCACAGTGCAGTGCTAGGATTAAGACTGCCCCATTCTGGATGTGAGCGCTGCTACACCCTAAGGGCCCACCCAGCCTGGGTAAAACGTAAGGGAGGGAAAGAGGGCCGCTGCTGATCCTTGGTGCTTGCTGCACGCTGCCTTCCTGCCTTCTGCCTGCCATGGACTGCTTCTCCTCTGCAGTGCCCCTCCGTCACGCCACCCTGCCTGGGAGCTGCCGACTATGGACTGAAACCTACAGACTGTGCCAAAATAAACCTTTCCTCCCTTAACATGCGGGTGCTGGGTATCTTGTCTCAGTAACAAGAAAAAGTAACTAAGACATAAGTCAAGCTGTTTGTCATTGTAGGGTCTTTTCCCATATTCTTTCCTTTCCTAAAACATTTTTTCTGGTCCTCTTGGCCTCTGCTTACCTTCCAACCTCATTTTCTACCCTCAGCGTCCCTCTCACTTAGAAGACTCCTCCTTGGTCTCCAAAGCAGATGAGATGGTCCTGTGTTTACTGCAGGGTCCTGCTTGGTTTCTCTTTTATCAGCACTTAGCACTTACGTGACAACTTGTTTGTGGTCCTCCTAACCAACCAGGATGCTCTGTTCCTGCTGGTCAGGCTCACACCTGCTTTGTCGTGTCAGGAACCCATGGCAGGAGAGCCTGGCGCGGTCAGGAGTTAGTGTTTATCGGGTGACTAAGTCGAGGGTTTATGAGGGATTTCTCCTTCCGGGGATGTCAGACCCACGTGCTGACACTTTCCCTCCTCTGCACAGTCTCACCGTGCTGCTTTACTCAGAGCTGTGGTCTACGGTGCACAGGAAATTCTGGGGGTTCAGGAAGACTTCGTATTCCCACCAACCCTTAGCAAAGAGTCTTCTTCCCTTTCACACTGCATAAATCCACCCCCAGAGAAATCCTAAAATATCAGGAAAGTTCCATGTGATCTTCTTTTAGACTTGAAACCCATGGCATCTGTGACAGCAGAAGTCCATACTTAAAATGGGTGTCTGACATGGCAGTGTTCACACTGGAGCCGTCCGCAATGCTCTTCCCTGCACTGCACTCTGAGAAGGACAGGTGAGGATAAACGCAGAACCGAACTTCTCTCTTCCTGGATGCTCAAGAGCAGCTGTCTTGTGGAGATGTTGATTGCTGTGGAGCATGTCTGAACCATTCGCTTTAGCTCTTTTTCATGTGATTCTTACAACAAGTCATGTTTACATATTATTATCGCATTTGTGACAGGCATAAAATTAAAATTCATAGAAATAAAGCAAATTACCAAAGATCCAAAAACCTGCAAGCGACAAGGGTTTGAAACAGACTGCGTGTGGCTCTGCCCCGGGACTGTCTGTCCCGACTTGCTGCCTCTGCATGCTGGCTTGTCCTGTCTGTAATGCTATTTACACAGACAGCACTTGAGACGTTCGGATCTAATGCTTATTAACGCTTCCTACTATTAAGTGCGAGAAAGATCTTACTGCTTCTGCTCTCTTAATCATTTTGATTCCTGTTTCACAAAAGCTCAAGATGTCCCAAGTTAGTCACCCCTGGGGACAAGTGGAAGTCATTAAATTAATGGATGCGTGGATGAACCCGGGAGTGAGGCTCAGCTTCCTCGGCTCCTCGGGGAGCCCGGACCTGTGGCGCGAGGTCCCTGTGAAGCACGTGGAAGGCGCTTGCTTGGCACAGTTGCCCTCCAGCGAGGTCACTGTGGGAATGGTGATCAAGTCCAGCGCCTTCTGACCTCACCAAGCACACATGGGGCTGCTTCTGTCTCTTTACCGCCAACCATCTCTTTCTACTGCCTCCTCACGTGAGGTGATCCAGCTAAAACTTCCCCAGTAGGATGGGATCCAAAAAGCTAGGGATGTTAGGAACATGAAGAATTTTGATATTTGTAAGGAATATAGGCTTTCGTTCTGGAAGAAGAGGTGTTTCACTTTGACATGAAGAAGACAGTATTTTCTTAAAAGATAAGTCATTGGAAAAGTCTTGTTTCTTGATAATTCCATATTCTGAGAGGTGTTATATGTAAGACGTTACTTCAGATGTAGGAAATAATTAGCAAAATATCCTCTCTGACAGTTTCCACTCTTAACTGTATATTTTCAAAATTTCATACTTCATTGCATTTAGATAAGACCATCTCTTTAGTCATTCTTCGAGGACAAAGTGTGTATCCTAGAAGTTACTAACCCTTAAAATATGGCATACTGTCTTTCTTATAATAAGGACCAACTATAGATTTCCTGAGCATGATTTCTGTACTACTCAGTTAAATGAACCTACACTTATTTTTCAAATTCTGATTCCTAATTCCTGGCACACAAAAGTAATTGACATTTGTATATTTTCCCGTGTCTTAGTTACTTTCCTCATCACTGGATCAAA
This sequence comes from Dasyprocta punctata, assembly GCA_004363535.1. Taxonomy (NCBI): domain Eukaryota; kingdom Metazoa; phylum Chordata; class Mammalia; order Rodentia; family Dasyproctidae; genus Dasyprocta; species Dasyprocta punctata. Next base: position 27,199 of record RJWM01025135.1, on the reverse strand, counting down.
ATACCCCACACCCACAATCTAAAGGAGGAGAGATTTATTTTAACTCACCTTTCGGCCCGGAGTCAGCTGACTGCAGCGCAGGAGGTCATGGCAGAGGGGTGGGCAGGAGGACAACTGCTCACTGTGTGGTGACCCGGAACAGAGACTGAAGCCGGGAGTCTGGGAGAGATCTGTCCTTCCAGGCCACACCCCCAGTGACCCCATTTCTCCCAGGCCCCACCTTTTAACAGCGTGTGTAACTCTGAACTCGTCAGTGTGCCAATCCACCGATAAGTATAGTGCCCTGTGGTCCAGTCTAATGAGTAAATGAGGCTGGTGGGGGCTCTAGATACAGTACTGTGTGTCCTATGAGGCTGGGGGGCTCTAGATACAGTGCTGTGTGTCCTATGAGGCTGGGGGGCTCTCTAGAGACAGTGCTGTGTGTCCTATGAGGCTGGGGGGCTCTCTAGAGACAGTGCTGTGTGTCCTATGAGGCTGGGGGGCTCTCTAGATACAGTGCTGTGTGTCCTATGATCCCATTTTATTCATTACAACTGGGGTTTTTTTTAAAAGATACTTTGGGATTTTCTACACAGAGTCATCCACGAATAAAGAATTTCATTTTGCCCTTTCTAATACCTTTTATGTATTTCTTGTTTGGGAGAAGGGCTGCAGGAAGCTAAGAGCACACTTGGTCTTGTTCTTAACCTCAGTGAAGGCAGCACTCATTCAGCTTCTCACCATCAAGTGTGATGTTTCCTATGGTTTGTTCTCTTCCTTTCCTTCTCTTTCCTTCTTTCTTTCTTGCAGATACATTTTGTTAAGTTTAGAAGACTCTTCTCTATTCCTAGTTTGCTAAGAATTTTCTGAAGAATTGATTTATTATTTTGTCAAATACTTAGAAAACATCAATTTAAATTATCATAGGGTTTTCTTCTTCAGTCTACTGAGATAGGGGATGTGCTAGGCTTCCACTGCTGTCACAACACCAGGAAGAAGAAAGGTCTGCTTTGGCTCACGGCTTCAGAGGTTTCAGTCCATGGCTGCTCGGCTCTTTTCTCTGGGCCTGAGGCTTCACAGTGCATCACGGAAGGAACAAATATCAGAGGCATCTGCTCACTTAACGGTGCCCAGGAAGCAAACAGAGAAAAGGGAATGGCCTGGGGTTGCACACTAACCTAACTTTCTCTCACTGAACCCCACTTCTTGAAGGTTCTTCCACCTTCCAGCAGTGCCACAGGCTGGAGACCAAGCCTTTAACACCTGGGCCCTTGGGGACATCCAAGATCCAGACTATGATAGTGCATTCTGTTGATTTACTTCTGAATGGTGAACTAGATTTGCTTGCCTGGAATAAACTCCTGTTGGTTATGGTGGCGGATTCTCTTTATATATTGTTGTATTCCATTTCCTAAAACTGAGTTGAAGCTTTCTCTGTCTTGTTCAAATACTATGCTAGTTTTTAATTTTACTTTCATGTGAAATTGTGTTTTGGGTAATATGGTAATATTGTCCTAATAGAGTTAATTAATATGTGTTTTCTCTGCTTTTGCTTTCTAGAGAAGTTTGAAAATAATTTATATAAATTCTCTCTAAAATATTGAGTAGAATTCAAAAATGAAAAGATCTACTTCTTGTGCTTCATTTATAGATTACAAACTATTGATTCAATATATTTAACAGGATTCTTCAGGTTATCCATTTCACCCTGTATGAATTTAGGTGGTTTATGCCTTCCAAGAAACTGATCCAGTTCCTCCGGGTTAGCAAATGCTGCCAAACGGTGTTTCTTGATGATTGCCACTGTGTCCTCAGGTTTGGTCTCGAGAACTTTCCTTCATCACTGGCATTAGGCTTTTGTATCTTCTGTCCTTTCTTCCTTAGACAACCTGATGACAGGTGACAGGTTTACCAATGTAAGTGACCTTTTGGAACTAGGTTTTCCTTTGATTTTTCTCTAGTTTCAAATTGTATTTTGGTCTAATTTTTAAGCTTTATTTTATTCTGCTCATTTTAGGCTAAGCTTGCTTTTTTTTTTTTGTTAGTGAAGATGGAATTGTAGCTTATTGGTTTTAGATCTTCCCTTTTTTTCTGGAACAGTATATACAGTCAATGTCCTATATTACTCCCGGAGTGCTTTCTTCGTGTTTCATGTATCCTTTTAAAATTTTTATTTAGTCCAAAATATTTTAATTTTTTCTGAAGATAACTTCTTTGGCCCATGTCATTTCTAAATAATGTAGGAGTATCTATTTTGTCTGTAGATAGTTGAGAGTTCTCCAGTTAGCTCTTAATTTTTAGTTTATAGTTTCTGTTGTGGCCATGGAGCATACTTCACTGATTTTTATTCACTTACTGTGGATGTGAGTTTTATGTCCAGAATATCATCAATTTTGGTGAATGTCTCATATGGCCTTGAAGAGAATGTATATTCCACTTTTGGTGGATGGAGTTCTTGGTCAATTAGATCAAATAGATTAAATGGTAACACTTTAAATTTAATCCACATCTCACTGATCCTCTGCCAACTTTGTCTACTACATTGTTGACAAGAGAATGCTTATGTCTTCAACAATAACATTGAGTTTGTCTGCTTCTCCTTTGAATTCTATCTGGTTTTGCCCTATAACTTTTGTTGGGAGCATCCAAGGTTATGTTATCTTGAAGAATTGGCCCTTATGTTTGACGATCTTCTTTGTTCTGAAGGTTGCTTTATCTAACTTAATGTAACTGCCATAGTTTTCACTGATCAATTTCAGTACAGTATCTTTCACTACACTTTTACTTTTTAATCTATCTGAATCCATATATTTAGTTTCTTACAGTCAGCATAGAGTTGGGTCTTGTTATTTTTAGTCTCTCAGAACATTTGCATGTTTTAATTGTGTAATGAGACAATTCAAGTTTAGAATGATTATCGTTATACTGGAATTAATGTCTACTATGCATACTTTCTGCTATAATTGCTTTCTGCTTGTTGCATTTGCTCATTACCTCTCTGACTTTAATTGGACATTTTATATAATTCTATTTCATCCCCTTTGTGTATAAATTATACTTTTTTTAAAAAAGTGCTTTTTCTGCCTGACATCTACAGTGTGCATTTTAATATTTGAAATTCCTCCTCAAACAGTACTGCAGTACTGCATAGGTAGTGTGATGCCTTGTAACATAGTATTACAATTTCTCCCTCTCATCCTTATCATTAGTAACTTAACCAAGTTTTCATATGTTAGAGAAATCAATGAGAAAAATAAAAGGACATGATTCCACCTATATTTATTCATTGTCTGAAACTCTTTTCCGTTTGATTGATTTGAGTATTTTAGCTATATACTTTTCCTTTTCTCTTTACTAAGTTACTTTTAACATTTCCTGAAGGGAAGATGTGCACAAGTGAGACCCTTGTTTTTGTTGTGCTGAAAAAGTCCTTATTTTCTTCATCACTTTGAAGAAGAGTTTTGCTGAGTATAGACACATTTAGAAATTTCTCCAAAAGGTTTAGATGTCTTGTTCAACTTTCATAGTTACTGTACCTTATCCTCTTTCTGCCTTTGTGTTTCAGTCCAGAAAGTTTCTGTGGGCCTATTTTCAAGTTTTTGAGCCTGTCTTCTGTGGTGACGAGTCAAGTGCTGTTATGTGATATAACATACTCAGTTTTCAACAAAAATTACAAAGGAAAAAAACAGGCAGTAATACCAAGAGACAAAGTGATCATCAGACCCAGACTCAAATATGAGATAGTCTTTCAATTAACTATGTTTAAAATAATAAAGATTCAAATGAAAAGTAGATGTCAAACCAGACACGATGGGTAATGTAAGCAGACGGAAGGAAGCCCTAAAAAAAGAATCAAAGGAAATGAGAGAAATCCAAACAAGTGTAACAAAAAGGAAGAACACCTTTTCAGAGCGCATCGCTTTCCTCTAGTGTGATGTTTCACGTCATCACTGCCAGCAGATGTTAGAAATACGAGCCATAGCCAGCAGATCTGGAGGGTTCAGTTTCCTCTGTTGCCTTCCTGTCGATGTCCAGCTTTCCAGAGTATGCACTGTTTGAATGAGTCTACATCTTCAAACCCTTCTGTCTGTGACCCACTTAGTTGTCATTGATCCTTCTCTTTCCATCATATACCAAGCATGACAGGACATTCCCTTGAATATGCATTCAACTAAGTTTCCCAGTCTGTCTGGGTGACCCTTCCCAGGTACGCGGCCTCTGTGTCCGAAACTCTTTCAAGAGTCTGTGCACAACTCATGTCCTTACTGAGCCCCACCAGGACCACCCTGTTTATATCCTGACCTATGCCCTCACACTGTCCCCTAGTGCTGCCAATTGCTTTACCCTTCTCTACCTTCTTTCTTTCCTGGAAAACGGTGTCACTTCCTAGGATGCTATGAAATTCATTGACACATTAGGTTGAGGCTGTATCCCATATGTTCTATTCAGTGGAAGAGTCACCAAAGCAGGGACTTTTGTCTATTTTATTCCCTGATACAACCATATCATAAGAGCCAAGGACAGGGTTGTCTCAACAAATATTTGCTAAATGAGTCAGTAACTTGCTATGTTGGCAACCACATTGCTGGCAAAAGTGGAAAATGGTCTAAGTTCTATAAAGACAAATAGAAGCATGCATATAAGCAGTTTTTATTACAAAGAATTAATCCTGTAACTAGACAGCTATAAAACATTGCAGCAGTGTTTTGTGATAACAAATATTAGAATTACAAAGGACAGGGACCAGTATCGCATTTTAAAATTGCTTTAAAAATGGGCATATAAACATGAAATAGTAGCTGTATAAAACAGGAAGATAAAGGACGTGTCTGCCTTCACATGTGTGCATTCATGTGCGTGTGTGTATTTGCGTAGGACACCCGATATACAAGAAAGTTTATAATTACCTCCAGTGGAGGAAGATGTGATCTAAGTGTCCAGAGGCCATGGCTGGAAGGAGAATGACAATGTATGACATGGCCTTGTGCACTTGTTCAAATCGTTGTGTTACCCATGTGAGTGGCTTTCACATATTCAAAATTCAGGAAAGCTCCTTTGACCCTCGTTTCAACTCTGTCCTTTCTCCCCCAGCTGCTGATACAATTCTAACCCACGGGGACGGTTTCTCACATCCGATCCCACCTCTCCCAAGCCACACTTAGGAAAGCACTGATGACCATTGGCCAGTTGCTTAGTCTTTTATTTTTCATTGCCAACGTCTGGTCTCTTCCATGACAGTTATCCTCACAGAAAGAAGTAGCAATTAGCTTTTGAGGGGAGCATAAATCTCAGTTTACACACCCAGATCTGTATTAAATGAAACTATTTGTTTTTAATGAATCACTTGATTGAATTTATGTTCCAATGGCTCATCTCATCAGGACATGAAAAATCAGCTTTGGCCCATGTCAGGGTCTCTGTGCCCTCCTCATCTTCACGAGCTCAGGACAAATGGGCCCCTGGGCCCCTGTCTCTGTGAAGGACTCCTCTGGTGTACGGAGCACCGGCTGCTTGGTGGCTCTTCTGGGGACTGCTCTTAGTTCAGCACTTGAGCCTTTACTGGTGCCGCCCAGGAGCCCCCTGTCCCGGGCAGGGAGGGGCTAGGCCTCAGGCTTCTCCGTCACGGCTCCGTCTCCACCCACTAGGACTGGGGAGCTCTTCCTTCGTTCACTGACTCTCACCGCCCATCCACTCATTCACCAAACAGCTCTCACTGTGAGCCAGTGTGTCCCTGTTTCTGCCTGCTCGTGGAGTTTATGTTCCAGTAGGAGAAAAACAAGACAACGGACAAAGTTGAATGCAATAAAGTAAGATTGTGATCATTGCCATGGTGAGTGTAATAAACTTCTGTATTACTTGTTGGCAATGCACAAATAATGTGAATGAGCGCCAGGAACGGGCTGCTTTGCCTCACTGACTTTCTTCTTTCAGTCTCTCCCCAGATGCGTTAATTAACTAATGCTTGACTAATACATAAAGAAAGAGGAAAATAGAAAAACCAGCTATTAACTCCAAATTTTATTCAGTGATATGTGTACTGGAGCCTCACTTTTCAAGGTAACTTGAAGGTAATTTTCTGAGCCCCTCGGTTTCTCGATACCTCATTCCTCTGCTCACACTGTACCACCGTCTTACAATATGTACTTGCCCAAAGTGCCTTCAGTTCTTTCCTTCTCATTTATTACTCAAATAATTCCAAAAAGCCACTGTTCTTACCACTCAGATGACAAGAAATTACTTTTGTCTAGGTCACAACTGATACCCATGATTCCTGGCACCAGAGACCTTTTTCCATCCTGGTTTTATTTGATGTTCAGCAACGTCTGTCACAGGGCCTCTTCGCCCCTTTCAAACGCTGCTCTGCATCGTCAGTGAGTGCCAGTGCAAGTGCGTCCAGTTTCCTCGGCTCCCTTTAAAGCTGCGGCATTAGCGCTAACAGCGTTTGTTGACTCAAGCAATATTTTTCTATACTTCTGGAAACAGATTTAATTTCGCATCATTTCACGTTATGGTGAGTGTATCACTTCCATGAGACACCTCCCGCTCATGAATCTGATCCTAATAACAAACACCCTGGCCATCTTAAGGAAAATCGTGCCATGTCCCTGTCCCCTTCACTTCCTGCCTGTGAGCACCTGGAGCCACACGACTTTTCCTTACGAGTCAAATGACAAAACAAGAGATTCTATGGTGTAATGTTGCTTCGGCATTAAATGAGTTCATAAATGTAAGAACCCTGTCAGATGAGAGTGCTGTGTTGTTCTCGGTTTTTCTCAGATAGTTAATGACAGGGTCAAGATGTTTCAATGAGCCGGGTGTGGTGGCGCACGCCTTTAATCCCAGCACTCGAGAGGCTGAGGTAGGAGGAGCGTTGTGAGTTCGAGGCTGACTTGGGCTACAACGAGAGCACAAGGCCGGCCTGAGCTACAAAGTGTGACTCTGCCTCAAAAAACCAGGGCCAGGAGTTGGGCTCAGTGACTTTAGCGCCTGTTTGACGGGCACAAGTTGTGAGTTCAATCCCCAGTGCCACAAAACAAACAAACAAAAAAAAGATGTTTTGATTTTGTGAAGCCAGTGGCTGGTGACATCGTGAGACCTCCACAACCAGGGCTTTGTCTATTTAAATATGGGCCCTAAAACTTAGAATATCATGATTAGGTTGTGATGTGTTTTTGAACCAGTTCCCCAAGGCAATAATAATTGTTATGTTTTGTACAGATATGCCAACAAAGAAACTTAGAGATCTTATAGGACTTTAGTTTCCTCAGTTGGGAAAATGATAAATCAATATGGAGATTAACACTGCTCTCTGGGATGGTTAGATGGCAAACCTAAATCTTCACATAGCCACCTTTACCACCAGGCTGTGCTGAGCCCCAGGTGTTTAAAGAGTTCTCAAGATGAAGTAACATACGTATTTGCAACCTCAAGGAAGAACTTGCTTCCATGCAATAAATAAATAAATACATGCATGCATACATTGTTACAGGCAACTGAGTCAGACAGAAATATTATAGGCAGTCAGACAGGGCTACGTCCTCAAAGGAGCCAGTGCAGAAGCCCAGATACTTTGCAACTGTGGGGGAGACAGACACCTCCTACTGTGGGCCAGATATCAAGATAAAAGGCAAAACAAATATACCCATATCCTAAGGATTGATATTCTAAATAGTTCTATATCACGCTGAGGAAGTCAGGAGTCAACATCCCACCCCCGCTTTAGGAAGAGTCGCTGATATTAAGCATCCCCTGCTTGCTACATGACTCGCTTGCCCATTTGTCCTTGAGTTAATCAATTTTACCTGAGCAGTTAATCTTATTGGTTAACCATGGTGATGTCCCACCTTATGCCCATCTACCTTGTGAGCTTCCAGTTTTTCCCATCATGGTTTTACTCTATAAAAGTCCCTAAATATGACAGAGCCTTTGGCAATCCACTCGGGCCCCCTTCTGTCCCTCAGACAAAAGCTTTCTTTCTCTCAATAAATATCTTCTGCTCTTACCCTCCGTTGTTCCTAAAATTCATTCTTCAATTTTAAAAAACACAAACTCGCTCCAGACATATAGTAGGTTAAAAATTTCATTCCCCCATATCATTTGGAGGTCTAAGATCGTTTTGCCTATATCAACGTAAATGGACAAAGTCAACTGATAAACTATGTCATGTATTGGGTGTTCAGCTACATCAAAGAAAAATCTAATTGCTGCCTATATAAAATTTTAACAAAGCTATCTAAAGGAGCTGCATAATGTATCATATTTTAATGACAAGGAAATAATAACAACTCACTGAATACTGCCCATGCAAATAATATAGGGGTCCCTCAATATCCTTCAGAGATTGGGTGCAGGGCCCTGGCAGATACCAAATTCTAATAAAACGGTAAGATGTTTACACAGAGCCTACACACATCTTCCCATGCGCTTTAAGCCATCTCTAGATTGCTCACAGCATCTCCTACAGTGTAAGTGCTACATAAATAACTGTAACACTGCATTGCTCAGGAGAAAACAAGGCAGAAAGCGTGTGCACTGCAGAGACTCTGCAGCTTACGGGAGGCTGCATGTACAGAACCTGCATAGATCCGGGTTTGCTGTAAAGATAAATGTGAGCCGATGGGAACCAGTGGAGGCAGAGCTGGCTGGGCTGTGATTAAGTGTCAGTAGCTCATAGTGGGAATCACATTAAGAATTCTGAGGTGGATGTGAAAAGGCAGGTGTCTCACAGCCCCCGTGTCCCGAGGTCTCAGTGTGCCTTTGTGGTGGGAGGTCCGACCGTCCACGCTTGCTGTGACAGATGCCTTCGCTCCCCCGTCCTCCCTTCCTCCACCACAGCCTCATTTCATTGTGTTCTGCTTGTCACTGTGATTCTGTCAAACAAATGAAGCCACAGGGAATACGCAGGCCATGATTTCATACTTGACCTTGAGAAGGGACCTTCTCTATGACCAAGAAGTAAAGAGTTTGATTGTACAGTTAAATGACAATAACTCTTGGCCAGAAAACCCAGAATGCAATGCTTAAATTTATTGATACATCGAACCAAAGCATAAACATATTTCAAGCCACAGTGTCTTTTCTTTTGAAAAAGAAACCATGAATACTGATTTTTAAACAGAGAAAATTTGTTGCACACCCTGTGAAGTCTCGGTGTTTGAGTGATCTCCACCCGAGGGTCCCCATCCGTCACATATTTGGCAGTGGGGTAACAGCCACAGCAGTTCTGATGTGACACTGTCGAAGAAAGACAGGCAAGTGAGGGTACAGCATCTTCATCTTCAGAGCTGGTCTAGGCATTGCATTATCAGCGCCAATAACTTTCAGGACCCCCAAAATCTCGAGCACCCAGACTTTCCAGTAGCCACACAAAATCTCAGGAGATACTGCCGGACACCCCCAAAATATCCGACGTTGCAGGCTGACACTCTTAGAGGAGCTGTGTCTCCTGCCTGTCTGTACAAATTCAAGTATTGTTTGTGTAAATAACAAAGCTGACAATGATATCTAAATCCTAGTAACAAAGCTGCAGAACTAAAACCCTGGAAAACAGTCTACATGAAGGAGTTGGAGTCAGTTCTATCTAAACTACAATATTTTAGAATAGGATTTAAGATATATTGTTTAATTCCAGAAAAAAAAACTTTTCAGTAAAAACTTTTTAAAACTTTGTACCTGATACAGTGCAAAGATAGGGACTAAAAATATAAATAAAAAAAATTTTGCTTCCATATGAGAAAAGAGGAGAACAACATTCTACTTGTATGAAAAACTTAGTGGTTAATTTGGAATTTTTTTAGTCAGGATCTTGCTTTGTATTACAAGCTGGTCTTGAATTCACTAAGTAGCTCAGGCTGGCCAGGGACTTGTGGCAATCCTCCTGCCTTAGCCTCCCAAGGATGGCACACACCAGGTTTATAGGCGTGCACTGCCAAGCTTGGTTGGTGGTTAAAATTTTTAAAAACTTGCAAACATTTAGTGAAATCTAGTACAATATCATTATAGCATTGAGATAGAGAATTTGTTAAGCAAGATATTGGTAATTTAAATATTAATAAAACTGAATTTAATATTGATCTGCTTGAAACATAATAAAGAGCATGAAGAAATGTTAACAAAGGGTGAGATATTTGCAACTTGTGTAATTCACAAAGGAAATAAAGGTTCTCTTTGAGGAGAGGAGAAACCGCCCAACAGTGCACCATCATGGACAGTGATTCCGCATCAGAGTAAACCTGAGTGCACAGGAAACATAAAAAGTGCTTCACCTTGCTTCCCTCAAAGCCATAGTAATAAAACCACGAGGAGAGACCATTTCACAGCCACAGGACCAGCTGCGTTAAAGGCTGGTGGAGGCACCTGGGAAACACTTGGAGCTTCTGACAGAAGTGAAAAGGTACAAACCCTCCAGAAAGCAGTTTGAATGTCATAATCATCCCATGCCTGGATATTTAACTTGGCAAATGCTTGCACATCCACATCAAAGTCACATACAAGAGTGCTCAGATACCTGCAAGTGCTCTGAAGGAAAACAAAATTTGCTCTGAGTAATTTTGGCTGAAAGAGGGTAAATTAAAGAGTGTTATACGGCTCAGTGAACCTACGAAAGGCCTTTAGGATGAGACTAAGCCGAATTTCTAGGAGAGAGGGAGAGAGAGAGAGACAGAGAGACATAGAGAGACAGAGACAGAGAGACGGAGAGGAGGCTGCAGAATTTGAGGGGGCCCCAGCAATCACTCTGCAGGACCAGCCAAGCAGAGATCTGCTGCTTCTAGTGCTAGACCCATAGCACAGGGCTGAGTGGCGCAGAGAGGTTTCCACTGCCAACACAGCTGCACAGGGCAGCAGCCAGGGCAGCGCCCACAGAGGCCGCACTGTCCAAGGGCACCTTGGAGCGCACTTGGTACTGGAAGACTGTGGACAGCTCCTCACTGGAAACCCGGGCACAGTTTACACTGTGGCTGTGGAGAGGCCTGTAGAAAACAAAACTAGCAATGCGAGACGTTTCCAAAATATGAAAAAGAAAAAAAGTTATCAACAATGGAATGAGAAAAAAGTCACCATCATTTTAATGACGCAAACAATATTCAGCATAACCTAATACCCCTCATGATAAAAATCCTCAGCAAATGAGGAATCAAAGGGGAATCCTCTCAACCTGAAAAGGGACATCTACATAAAACATGGAAGACTGAGGTCATACTTCATACTGTAAGAGTGTCTTCTGTTTAGGAATGAGGCAAAAATATCACCTACTATTGCTTCTATCCAGCATTGTGCTGGGAGCTGTCACCCCTGCAATAAACCAAGAATTAGAGAGAAAAAGTTTGGGAAGGTGAAAGCCCAAATGCTCCTATGTGCAGATGGTGTAATGCACTTTTATCTTTTGGTGGTACTAGAGATTCGGCCCAGGACCTTGTCCATGCTAAGTAACTGTTCTGCCACTGAGCCACACCCTCAGCCTTCTTATGCTGTTAAGGAATGCATAGAAAATTCTAAGGAAGCTTCAGGGCACCTCCTAGAACTAATGAACACATTTATCATGGTCACAGGACACAAAATCTGTATCAAAATAATACATTTCTGCTTACTCATAGCAAACGACTAGAATTTAAATTTTAGGAAATGTTGTTTATAATACAACAAAACAACCACAGTTTAACAAAATATGTACAAGGGCTATAAGAGGAAAATATGAGGTGTGATAGAAATATACAATGAATGTGTAAGGGGCGTAACACTGGGTTACAGTGATCTAGTCCATCCTTTTCTACTGTAAATTTGTACTTTAGCATTATAGTACCTGACTGTGTGTCTTGGTTACTTTACTCTCATTGCTGGGACAAAAAACCCAACACCCAAAATGAAGAAAGGAAAGGTTTATTTAGCTTACTGTTTGTGGAGGCTTCAGATGATAATCAGCTGGCTCCAAGGCAGCATGGTGTAGCACAGGGGCAACACTTCAAAGCGGCAGCCAGCAAGGCAGCAAGAGCAAAAGGCAGGGAGAGCAAGCCTCTTCTCCTCCCTTATATTGTATGCAGGCCACCACCACCACCACTCCTGCCCCTAGGGCAGGTGTAGCGCTCACAAAATTTTTGTGCCCTCCTCTTGCTCAGGATGAGGATATTTACAGAGTAAGGATCCTGGCTTCCTGCTGAGTCTCTCAGTTAAACTTCTGAACTTCTCAAGTCAACACCGTGTATCAACCATAACATTATGTCTCAGTAGCTGCACCTGAGGGATACAGGAAGCAATCTTCATGTTTCCCCACTTGGTATGATGAACAGCAGTGTGTGTGCACATGTGCAAATTTTTTACCCAGGTAATGCTCCCTCTAACAGGTTTTCGCATGTGTTTACCCGAGCACCACAGTGGGTAAAGTACATCTGCACCACTCTTCTGTTCTGTAAACATGCGTTTTACTGTGTGCGGGCCACTGCCGGAGTGGGGACAGCCAGACCAGAGCCTCTCTCCCTGAGTCAGTGCCATTCACACACTGTGGAGGGAGGGAACCGGGCCTCACCAGGAGGCGGTCCCCTCCTGGAAACCATATCGTCTTCATTGTTTTGTTGGGTTGGGTTTCATTCTCTTTTGTTTTGTTTGATTATGTTAAATCTGATGGCATGAACAACTATTAAAAGGTAGCAAGACATATTATGGTAGCCATTTTGAATTTACTACTGGCTTGTTTTGAAATCCTTTATTGGATTCATTGTTTTGTTTTTATTGTTTCTATTCTAATCTGTTCAGTTTGGTTTTTACTATGTCCAAAGGTATCTGCAGTTATTTTGAAGACAACAAAAGGCATTCTGGTAACTGTTGTTGATTTTGTAAGGTTTTGAATTCCTGTACCACTTATACTAGTTTATGTTGATTGGTTTCATTCTGTTTTATTTCCTTGGTTTTATCCTATTTTAAAAAAGCAAAAACAAAAACAAGTGTTTTGCTATCCATGGAATGTAGCTGTGACTCACAGTAGCTGTGCCTGGGGAAACAAAAGCCTTCCTGTGCAATCACCTACTTGGCAGACAAATGGCAAGGTGTGTTCAGGAGATCACAGCACCAACAGCTGAGTTTTAGCCATGAAAAGCTCATTGCTAAATTTCTGTGCAATTAGGATTTGTCTAAAATTTTTTTCTTTTGATTTTTCTGGTAGAAGTAGCCCAGTTCAGTACAATGGCACATGAAAAATCAAATTTGCAAGTTTTGGAGGAGGTTGAAAGTGAATCAACAGCTCATTCATGCATGGATGATAAAGATGATGATGATTTAGATGCTGTCCACTTGAGCCAAAGTTTCTGTGACAGTGAAATGGAGCAAGAATCAACCGATACAGACAGGGAATGCCAACCTCCTTGGTTCACGTGATGAAGAAAGCAGCAATGTGAGTAGATATTTGACTAGTAGAAACTGCACAAAATGGTAATGCAACCACATGGAACAAGACAATGTTAGAACTAGGTCCAAAAATAAGTGAGGATCTTGGCAAGGGTGAAACCCACTGGATGGAATGCCAGCACTGCCGTTCAGTGTTGGAAGTTATAACAGACCAAACGCTACAAGATGTTGTGAAGTACGCAAACGCTGAAATGCAAATGAAATGTTCTCTATGCACCAATAGCCATGTTATGGTTTGTGTTTAAATGTCTCCCCTGCCGCGGTCCAGCCGGGCTAGGTCCACAGAGTCCCCGAAGGTGGGCTGAGCGTCAGCGCATGGAGAACAGACACACAAACAGCTCAAAGACTGCTTGAATCTGCTTTGTTTATTGCAAGTTCCAACAGAATAATATATACTTTCTTTTTTGGCCAGGGTTGAAAGTTTAGATAAAAGAATGAAATCAACAGGTGTCTCTATAGTTACATGGTTACATGATTTGTCAGCCTAGGCAGAAAGTTTCAAATTTAGTTAAAGACCTTGAAGCATGTTTTGCTACTAATAAATGCTCCACTGTGGTAGCCTAACTAAAACCTGCAAAACACAAGCTCTAATTTAGCCTCTCTATCTCTCCGTGATGTTCTTGCAGCTGCAAGGACGTGCTATCTACCCTGTCTCCCTCAAAACATAGTAGCATATTGGACTCTTTCTATAGAGGTTCCCAGACAGCCCCGGACAGCTGGTCATTACTATTATCATTAAAGGCTCCCAAACTTCTAATATAACCTTGACTTTGGTCTGACTCAACATCAGACAGTTACACTATTTGTAGAAAAACATTTTATAAATTATCCCTTTGTTCTTAGGGAGTTTCTGTACTTTTTTTACTAATCTTGTGCGTGAGAAGAAAGACATTCTCCAAACTGTGTCAGAGCACAAATGAACACAATAGTTCCCAAGAAGCATTAACCCATTCCACAAAGCCAATTTCTATGCTGCGACCTTTTCTCAGAAAACACTCTCCATATTCGGACCTTGTCAACAGAACACGGGTCTGTGTTTGGACCTTGTCAGCAGAACACTTGGTCTATCCTTTCTCATGCTGGGACTTTGTCAACAGAACATGAGTAGAAAAGGGCGCGGCACTCCCCAAAGCCTCATGCAGTCATGGAGGCGGCTGAATCTAGCATTTGTGATTGGTTCATTGTCTAGCACTGCAACTGGTGGTGTGAGTGCTGCACCCACCCAGGGGTAGGTAGCCAGTGTACAATATAAGGGAAGGAACGAAGCGTGATTTTCCCTTTTTGCCCTTTCCATTCTTGTGGCTTGTGGCAGCCTTGAATGGTTGCCCCTTAGCCACACCACCCTGCCTTGGAGCCAGCTGAATATGGACTGAAACCTTCAAAAACTGTAAGCTAAATAAACCATCCCTTTCCTAATTTTGGGCATCAGGTATTTTATCTCAGACAAGCCGTAATCAAAAATGTATTTATTATGACACCTCACTAACTGCACTGAAAATATTCATAGGTCTGCTGTATTTAGCAGGACTTTCCACTGGTAGTCACAGGAATGTAAAAGAGTTATGGAAAAGTGATGAATGTGGGCTTGAGGTTTGTAGAGTAACAATGATACTGAGGAGATTAGGTTTCCTTCAGAATTGCCTGAGGTTCAATGACAAACCCACCTGTGAAGAAAGAAAAAGAACTGATAATGTGATTGTTATTCACTCACTGTTTGAGAGATTTGTGGGCAATTGTCAAGCAATTTACACACCGTCTGAATACATGGCTATTGGTGAACATCTTGCAGCATTTTGTGGTTGTCATAGCTTCAGGCAGTATATTCCTTCAAATCCTTCAAGATATGGCATAAAAATTTATGCCCCTTGCAGATGTTAAGACTTATTATGCTCTCAGTTGAGACATTTATCCCTCAGCTACCAGGTCTTTATTCATATAGTAATAAACCAAATGATGTTGTGAACTGACTTGTTGCTCCCATCTCTCAAACGAATCAGAATGTGACAGTCGACAATTGGTTTACCAGTTTCCAGTTGATGTTACATTTATAACAGAGGAAAAGGTGACGAGAATGGGAGTTGTACACAGGAACAAACCAGAAATTCCAAATAAAATGTTGGAATTTCCAAGCAGAGAATTTTACAGTGTAATCTTTGGATTTCAGAAAGATATAACATTGGCCTTGTATGTAGCAAAGAAAAACAAACTCGTATTGCTGATGTCAACATTGCACCATGATGGAAATACTGATAGGAAAAGCTCAGCAAAACAGAAGCTTGAGATGGTAACTTTCTACAACAAAACAAAAGGCAAAATAGATATTGTTGATGAGTTGTGCAGCAACTATGATGTCACTTGAAACACAAAGCATTGGCCAATAGCTGTGTTTTATTTGGTCCTAAATGTGTGCATCATAAATTGTTTGATATTTACAATGAAACTAACAAGTGCAAAATATCATGGAGAAATTTTCTTAGAAGACTGGCACCAAAACTCACAAGAGATCATTTATAGCAGAGCAAAAACGAAATGTTTTTGCTCAGGGAACCATGTGAAAACTTGTGGAGCAAACTGGTGAGCAGACAGGTAAACAGGCAGGTGCAGCATCACAAAGATCTTCTAGGACAACAGGAAAACCAAAAAGATGTCAACTATTCACACAGAAAAGGGCAGGAAAACAAAATATGCATGTGATCAGTGTAAGCAATACTTGTGCAAGGAACATGTAGTTTTTATGTGAAGACAGCTTTGGGTTGTGATAGTTGAAGCAAAGATTATTTCTGTGATAGACTGCTCCCTGTATTTACACTGTCGTTCATGTAGGTTTTTATTTCTGGTGCTTTTGGGTTAAGCAAATAAACAGCTCATGTGAAAACGTTGACACTATTCTGAGCATTCCTTACATATTTGATATTTTAATTTATTGAAATCTTATTTTCTTGCTAAGTGCACATTACACAAGATAGTAGGAAGCTGCTGACAAAATAGGAAAACAGGAGTGGTGACAAAAGTGGCCTGCCACACAGGAAAGGAAAGCTAAACACACGTGCTGTCAGCGTATGCAAGAGGCGGGCATGGAACAGGCAGTGGTCATGTGTGAAGACTGCCTGAGGTGTGACAATTGAAGCAAAGATTATTTTTGGTATAGCGTTCTTCTGGTATTTTCATTGCAGTACATAGAGAGACTTATTTCTGATGCTATTTTTTAGGTCTTAGAAGCAATTACACAGGTGATGTGAAAATGTTGATGTTTATTTTAAATGCACAACACACTAAGAACTTAATACTTTATTATATTGATATTTTATGTTCCTGTTAACTACACATTGTATAAGAACCTCCTGAAACAAAACAAAACAAAAAACAGCAAAACCAGAAAGATATCAAGTATGCCCTACAAACAGGCCAGGAAAGCAAAACACATGTGCTGTCTGTGTAAGCAACGTGCGTGTATGAGCGTGCTGTCGTCATGTGTGAAGACTGCCTTCAGTGTGATAACTGAAGTAAAGATTTTTTTTATTGAGTTCTATTGGTATATTCATTGTAGTTCATAGAGGAATTTGTTCTGACATTATTTTTTAGACTTTGGACATCAAAAGCAGTCAATGTTGAAAATTTTGATGCTTTTTTATAAACAATAAATATTAAAAATTCAATATTTTTTATATTTGTTCCTGTTAAGTACCCGTTGTTCAATATAATAAAAGGCATAAATTGAAATTAATAATTCATTGATAGAAATACTCTAAAGAATGGGCATTATATTACGTCTTTCCGACAAAATTGGCGTGCCGCCGTGCGAGTTAAAATGGTAGGTGCTCATGTGAGTCTTCTCTCAGTACCTCACAAGTTGTCAGCACGTGGGAATCACAGCACGTCAGAACTGGGCTAGGAAACTGTCTCCTCCATCGCTTCCAGGTCGGGGCGGGGGCATTTACACAAACTGCAGAGAAAGCGGGAGCAGAAAGAAGCGAGGGAACGAGAGAGCGAGCACGGCGGAGCTGGCATGCCCGGCCCCTCCGACAACCCACAGTGGGCTACAGCAGCAGGCGACGCCGGTCTGCGCGTGCGTGATCAGAGCGCACCTGACCTTGCAGCCCCGCCTTGGGCAGTGGCAGGTGTTCTGCCTTGGGGGGCGGGGAGCAGGTCGTTGTCCCTCGCGAGCGCCGCCCTTACCGCAATGACTTCTCTGTCTACCTTGCTTTTAATGCCCACTCTGTCAAGCAGGAGCCTTGGTACCAAACCTAAAACTTGCGCTGTGGCTGGGCCTTCATTAACACCCCTAATGGCTGCCTGACCTACACATTCCTAGCGTCCGTCTGCTTGCTCAGTCTAGTTGACCTTCGCCTGCAGTGTGATGGCAGCTGTGCCTCCGTGGTTTCCTTTGCAGAGCAGAAGTTCGCACAGGCTATTACCTACTTTCTCTGTAGGTCATTCGAGTTGTTTCGAGTTTCAGCTAGTATGGAAAATGTTGCTCTCCTGACCCTTGACGCGCACGCTGACGCAGGGTAAATGCACCCACACCAGTGTCCAGTCCGAAGCCCCTGCTGGGCTGGAAGGAAGAGCTTAGACTCAATGAGGTGATAGAAACACTTGGGAAGCGGGGAATTAATGTTGTACAATAGCAAGAAATAACGTGAAGGGTCTTGAATTGAAAAGATCTATTGCATAGAATGTGGACTGTGAAACGCATGAATATGAATGCATTGTACATTTCAAAACTACTAAAAGAGTAATTTTAAATGTTTTTATTACAAAAAATGTAAGGGAATTTTTAAAATTTCCTGCTATAGTCATTCAACATTATATATCTCAAAACAGCACCTTGCACTTCATAAATGTAGGCAATTAGTATATGTTAATTAAAAATAAAATAAATGAAAGACTCAGCAGAAAACAAGTGATTTCTTCTCAGCATCTCTAGATATAATGCTTGTTGTTACGAGTTGCCCCTCACAGATGATGGCTATGATTCATGAATTATTACCCTTGCTGAAATAAAATCATAGTAGTCTTGCATAATTATGAGTAGGCTAATCTCTGTAACTAATCAGCCTTGAACTTGTTACAATAGATCCCAAGACAAGTATTTTAGATTTGCAATCTTAAATCAATATTAAATACATTTTTCAACTGAAAATGAACAGTTGTCTAGCTGAGAAAATAAGTCATGTGGGTTTGGCCAGCCTGGAATTTTGAAAAATCTTGATGCTTTGAATCCAGAGGATTAAAGGGAACAAGCAGATTGTGACAGAAAAATTAGTCCTTAAGGATTGTTCTTAGGACATTGGCAATAAATAATAACACAAGATGCTTTTTTGGTTCTTTTTGGTTTTTTTTTTGGTACTGAGAATCAAACTCAGGGTCTCACGCCGGCCAGGCCACAAGACGCTTATCTGAGCTCAGCTAACAAGTTGCTCTCACGGCTTTCGGATATCCTGAGAACAAATAGTACTACAAAAATGAACAAAGAGGATGGGATGATTCCTCCGTGTGCAGGGTGGGGTGACCTTACACACAGCTCCTCTGTTACAAAGAAAAAGCTCCCCACTAGTTGCTGCGCTGTCACACTCACAATGACCGCCCACAAAGGCCAGCCTGGGATACTGGCCACACTTGGGCTTCCGAGATGGCATCCCCTGTGCTCGAAGGCTGGGTGACGCTGGCCGATCTCCAGGGCTTCCTGAGGTGTTTCTTTGCGTTCAGTGGATTAGAATGTCTTCCTTGCATGGCAGTGGAGAGGCGAAGGAGAGCCTGTGAAGATGTCTCCCCAGCCCGGCATCGTGCCCCTCTCCTTTCACACCTGTCCAGTTGGCACGACACAATGGAGACCCTTCGTGCTCCTGCGTCTGCATTCACCGGTCCCCTGGCGATCTTGTTGCGTCTTGGGTCCACGCAGGTGTGTGTGCCTGAGAGAAACTGGAGAGAAGCACACTTTACCTGTACGAGGACAGCCCTTGCGGTGCTGGCGAGCTTTCCTTTGGTCTCCGGGGATTCCAGCCTCACTCACACCTCCACCCCAACCCTCAAATCATAATAGGCAAGCGGTGCGCCAGAGCTGCACTAAAATGCAATAAACAGAATTCAAGTTTACAGAGGACATTGTTCCAAGTCCATTACTTTCCAGCAAATTATGCAACCCAGGAACTGAGATGAATTTGCAAGCCCCTGCCTCCCTTTCCCTACAGTGTAGTTTTGGAGAGACCAGGGAAAATCAATACATCTCTCTTGGCATCCACTGCAGGGTATGAAATCCAGATTCATAACCACTGCAGGCCCGCTGTCACTAAATCATTGCTTTTTGTGTAGAAAGCTCCCTGGGTTATAAATGCCGAGTGGCAGGCAGCAAAAGCAATTTGGCTCTGCTGACGGCTGTGGTAGACGCCGCAAGCCTGTCAGGTCATCGATTAATTCCTGGAAGGCGCTCCTGTTCCTGGCTGAAGGCCAGCTGGCGAGCAGGCACAGGGCTGGATAGAAGCGGTACCCTGGGGTGTGCATCCCGGAGACCCCAGGCCTCCACTGCCCAGGCCCTGGTGGAGCAGCCGTGAGCCACGCAGCAATGACTCATTCCAGGCAGAGGGAAGAGGAGCTGCTTTTGTTCTGGCACAAAAGTGTCCCCTCGCTTCTTTCATGGCACCAGAGCATCGGCATTTCCCCTAGATTTCTGGCACGCACACCCTTTCCCTGTCCCCGGCCGCTCAGCGCTGGCTCAGTGTGGTCCCGTCCTCACCTTCTTCCCTGAACACAGCTGCCCTGCCTCCTGGTCCTCCCTTGACTGCCAAGGGCACAGATCTATGCCTCTGGAAAGGTTCTGGAGATTCTTCCCTGCATTTAGGATGCTTCAAGAGCCAAGTCTGCATTGGGCAAGACAGTAGGATCACACACAGGGCATTGGCTGCCTCCAGAGACCACGGGGGTGGTAGATGATTGCACAGTGGACCCATCAGCCAGTGTTGCCACACTTGGGTTCAGCGACCGGTGCTTAGCTGCAGTCTGAAAATGTTAAACAGAACATTCTAGAAACAAACAATGCACAAGTTTTACACTGTTGTCCTGCGAAGCCTGATGAAACCTTGAGTCATCTTTCTCCACCCATCTGGGACACAAGTCACACCCCCGTCCCACTCGTCTATGCTGCATACGCCGCTGGCCTCACAGTCACTGGGCAAGCTGCACATCACGTGCTACAGCTGGGCTGCTGCAGTGCTTGTGTCTAAGTGACCTTTGTTTTATTCCATACAGATTTATCCTACTGAAAATGTGAAGGATGGAAAAGAAACATAATGAAATCAGCAAAAATACGGACTAGGAGAAAAAAGGCAAAATATAATTTAAGTCATATGTACCAATACTCCAAATGAATATACTCATTATGTATAGCAAACGTATACTAATAAATGCTTTTAAAAGTCATGTGGAAGGAGCAATACTGAGATTATCAATTGTCAC
This sequence comes from Dasyprocta punctata, assembly GCA_004363535.1. NCBI lineage: Eukaryota > Metazoa > Chordata > Mammalia > Rodentia > Dasyproctidae > Dasyprocta > Dasyprocta punctata. The sequence continues at coordinate 6,376 of RJWM01025135.1, read as the reverse complement.
ACTGTCCTTAAAGACTTCTGATGGGAGGGCTGTCCGCTGTACTCATGAATTCATTAAACCGGTTTCATTGATCATCTACGATGTGTGTGCAAGGGGCAATTGAAAATATGGTGAATATTTAAATTTCAGAAATTCTTATTATAGTGAATGACACATTCCTAACAACGAGAGAAGTGTGTTCAAAGCCACGGGGAGTATTTTGAGGGGGTTAACGGCAATGTGTCTTTTGCTGAAATGCGTTCTTTTTGTGTAAATTTTCACCCTGTTTTGATCATTGCACACTGGTCAACCATGTTGGCAACCCCTGTCAAATAAAAGGCTTCTGCTGTGTGCTCATCCCCCTCATTCCACCAGACCTGACTCCTGCTCACAGTCAAAACGGCCATGAAGGGCAAGTGTCTGAATCCACTGAGGACTCTGAGGCAGCCAGGACAGCACCCTAAAGACACTCATGAAAGAGGACTTCCAGAACTGCTTCAGAAGGTGGTGAGAACGATGGAATAAGTGTGTTCAGGTGAGGGGTATTTTTCGGGAGGTTAATGCAATGTGCCTCGCACTGTAGTAATTAAGGAATAAAGCATTCGTCGTGTATTTCGATCGCGCCTGTGTCAGCTCAGTGCTTTCTGTCAGCACAGCTCCCAGCCACGTGCAGCCTTCGTGTTCCCCAAATGTGATAAACCCCACCGACCTGCTGGGAACCTCAAGGGCATTTTCACATTGATTTCCTGTAAGGTGAGAGCATCTTAAATATATTATGTTAAATGTATTACTAAATTTTTATATGCTAAAAATCTGCAAAAATGTGTCGTTTAGAAACTTGAAAATATATATCTCACTTGCACTGTATCCCGGTTGACCTGTGCAGATTCAAACGCTGTTTTTATCCCCTTGGACAAGTAAGTTCCCAGCACGTACATATTCCATATTCTAAACCAAAGTGCCCAATAAAAATCAAAGGACATTCACAAGTAATGTAATCCTGTATATTGATAAGCTATGAGGAGAGCAAGGTAGTGTGGTATGATGGAAAGGTGCAGGGCTGGTACTCTTTGGCAAAGTAGAGAAAAAATATGTGTGAGTGGGTGGGGGCGGGGCTCCAAAAAGCCGCCGCTGAGTGGAAGTGTGGGTGATGGACAATCGGCTGTGTGGGAGCCGGAGCTCTTGCAAACGAGGAGGCGATCTAGAGACGGAAGGAGGAGGCAGACGGAGGGGGAAGCGGAAGCAAAAAGAATGAAGAGGTGTTGCACGCATGTGCCGACTCCCCATGATGCATGGAATCGTCATGCAATGCAAGCGTGGCCTAATAAATATCAGTATTTTAAAACATGATGCGCTCCGCCCCCCCAGGATACCAGTCAAAGCGGTCAGCGCGGAGCGGCGAGCCGGCGTCCACGTTCCTGCCCGGTATTCGCAGGGAGCTCCCAGGAGCCCGGGCTGCGGTGGGGCTCCGGGTCTCTCGTGTCTCTGCTGGCTGATGGACCGGCTGGGACCTGGCTCTCAGGATTGCCTGGTTATGACTGCGTGGGTTTTGTTAAGACTCCCAGGAGCGTCCACTCCTGCTATTCCCCAGGACAAGCCCGCGTTCAGAGTCTCCTCCCTGCGGTCGCACTCGGGCAGGTGACCAGGCAGTGTGCCGCCCACCTTGGGAAATGGCAGTCAGTCATTGGATGGAATCCGATGGATTCTGCCAGCCTGGGGCTTAGCTATCTGTAATATGACGTCCCCCCAGCTTGGTACGGGACCCAGAGAAGCAACTTAGCTCTCCAAGAGTAACCTCCGTGCTCTCCTCGTTCCAGAGATAAACCTCCTGCTCCCTTTTTGCTCGTGTGCTGAGCCCTTTCCAATCGAAGATTTCACAATCACCCAAGCCTCCACCCCAGCTCCCAGGGAATCTTTCTGTCTCCTGTTTTACACAGGCAGATGCTCCTTCAAATCAGCATTAATGTGTCACTTTGCCCACCTCCCAAACTCCTCCCCCGCCAGAACTGATAAAAGTAACTACACTTCTTTGTTCTCGCTGAGAGCTTTTGCACCCCACTTTTAAAGCTCTCCCATCCCCTCATTAAAGGCCTTGTCTGCTCTTTGTCCCCTCCCCTGCTTTATCTGTGCCACCTCAGGCTGAGTGCCAGAAATACTCCATCAGAATCCACCGGCACACGTGCCAGGCAGCTGTCACCACCTCCCGCCACGCGGTTATCCCCTCACCACGGGTCACCTGCCACCGCCACCGCGGAGCAGGCACCAAGAAGTATCCCCAGAAGTTCTCCTTTAGGAGCTTCCCGGTCCAGCACTCTAACATTTCCAAGTGTACATCAGCTGCGACTGAAATACACAAGGAATGTTTAAAGCTTTAAAGGAATTATTGAGGTAAAAGATGCATTGCCATGAACGCCCCTCAGTAAACCTCCATCTTGCTTCAGACGTCTCGCTTATCACCCTGTCCTGGCCTCTCCCTGAAGCTGTCCTGGAAGTCCTCTTCCCTGACTGGCTTTGTGAAATGTGATCAAAACCACAGAGAAGGCGGCTGCGAGCGCCCTCCGTGGAAAGGCAGGCTCGCGGGAACCTCGCTGCGCGTTCTCCCCGCCTTGTTCAGGGGACCTTGCATGGTGTGACTTCTAGATCGTCCCCACGGTCAAAATGACCAGAAAGCTAAATGCTTTGAGTCAGTTCAGAACATCAAGGAGCCACGGGAGTGCAGCTGAAGACACTCATCACATTTTCAGTGACACCGCCTGCAGTCCATCCTCTGTGCTCCATTCCACTCTGCAGGTTCAGCGAAGCACAGCTCGGAAGACCTGAGTAAGCACTGCTCCCGCATCCACCATGCACAGACTTACTCACTGTTACACTACCCTAAACGATGCGGTTCAACAACTGTTTGTGCGGCACTTACATTCTGTTATTCTAAGTAACCTAGATCTAACGGAACAATGTGTGCAGGCCACGTGAGAAAAATGTGACATGTCTTGAGAGAGACGGCCACAGAATTTAGGGATGCAGGTGGGCCCTGGACCTGTTTCCTGTGGATATGAAAAGACCACTGCATTTCCATGGTACTTATCTGCTTAGGAAACAGAGTATCTTTCCTGACCAGAGAGTGTTGCATACTGTGGGGTTTGCAACAGGACAGACTATTAGAATACAAAGATGAGGTCCTTTAAAAGATTGCCTTTAATAATGCGGCTCAGAGGGACTCTGACAAGTCTCTGCTTTGGAGCAAACCGCTTTTAAGAGGCTGTGAAGCAAATGTAAATGCTCATAGCAATATAAGCACATACTGAGTGTGACTCACAGGACTTGAATTTTAATCAAGCATTGTTTTGACCAGAAGAGGTAGATGCTGGCTGCAAAAAGATATTTATTTTCCTAAAACTCACTGTAAATTAGGGAATTAAATATGCACAACTTTTGTCTGGAATATTTTTTGTTTTTGTTTTTTGAGACAGGGTCTTGCTGCATCGCTCAACCTGGCCTTGAACTCACTCTGTAGCCCAGACTGGCCTCAAACTCATGGTGATCCTCCTGCCTCAGCCTCCCCCATCCTCTGCTTCCCAGTGCTTGGATTATAGACAGGTGCCACCACTCCCAGCTAGGTCTGAAATATCCAAGTGGCTACTGAAGTCCTAAATGCTAGCTTTTTTCCATTAGAATTGCACCTGTACTTTACATTGACATGGAACAGACAGCATGAGCAGTCTTCAGATGGCTTGTGTGCAGAACCATTTAAGAAGGCGGTGAGAATGATGTTTATTTTCTGTGAGGCCAGAAGGGCCCACTTGTTCACCCACCAGAAAGAAAAAGCTTGTTTTGGAAAAACAGTCCAAATGCAAAGTCTCCTAAACAACCATGATCATATGCTGAATCTGAATCACGTTCCCCTTTGCTCTGTCTTTCTTATACCCCCTTTTCATTCTTAAAAAAAAAAAAAGAGAGAGAGAGAGAAAAAAGAAATAATTTATATTTTGCCAGGGGAAGGTTTTCAAGTATTTTTTTCAGCAAGGGCAATTAAAAGTGAATTGTGGGCAGTCTTTAGAATGAGTGCTTCATTTCTAAAGCTATTGAGATAAAGGTTAAATTAAGCCCGCAAGAGTTCTCTCAAAAGCAATTTTGGAGAAGAAAGTACTGTGCAGAATGCGGCCGAAGGGCACTCGCGTCGTCGCGACAGCAGCCTCTGCTGTCCAGCGGCTGTGGGGAGCTCATTGTGAGGCCTTTCAGTAACAACAAAACAGAGAAAAAGCAAGAAAAATGCCAGTCAGAATAGGTGAGAAACAGGAAGAGCCGTAACAAACGCCAGGTTCACAGGCGAGGGGGCGCGCTGTGAAATGGAAAGCGGTCAAAGGTGCTCTTTCCAGCGAGTTATTCCATGTCGGGAATAGGACTCTCCCTGGCCTGGCCCCGCCCTGGCAAGCTGACCGGACCTCCCACACCCGGTGGGCATCCCACGGGGTCCCGGGCAGGGCCCAGACGGGCTGGGCGTCCTCCCTGGTGTTCAGGAAGTGCGGGGACCCCGAGAGACCGTGCCCTTTCCCCCGACACCGCTGCTCCCGCCCACTCCCCTGGGCTCGCGCTGACCCTGTCTTCCCCAGGTCCCAGTGGATCTAAGGGTGGGGCGGTCCCGCTTCCGCGGTGGTGGTTGTGGTCACCACGACCGGGGTCACAAGACGCCCGGGAGGTGGTTAGATGTCATTTCGGGGTGTCCGTGTGGTGTCTCTGGGAGAGACGAGCCTCTCCGCTGGTGAGCGGAGCAGAGGAATGTCCTCCCGACGTGGACGCAGCGCCAGTCCGCAGAGGCCCGGGTGGAGCGCCCGCGCCCAGGAAGGGGGCGTCCGGTCTCTCCCCGACCTCCTCGGGGCTCCTGGGCTGCAGCCCCGGGTCTGCTCCCCGGCCGCACCGCTGCCCCCGCCGCCTGCTCGCCGGACTCCCCGACCGCCTCGGCTCTCAGCTTCCGCCCTCCCGGGATCCCGCCCCTGGCACCTCGTGACAAATGCCTGCGGGGTCTGCGCCTCTGCAGACGCCCCACTGTGGAGCCGGCCGTCTCCATGACAACCTGTCTGTCATTTCCCGTGTGTTACGGGAGTCTCTGCGAATAAATCCTCCTCAACTATTCCCAATTTGCTCCCCGATTGCTGTGCCTTGGTACCCTTTATCGGTGGGTATGAACAATTAAAAATAGTAAATAATTTTAGGGTATCAAAAGAATTACTATGACATACAAGTGAATGACAAGGACCGAAAGTAAGGGAACGGACAGAACCCAGGAGACTGCGAAGAGCGGGGAAAGGCCCGCCGTACCCTCTCTGCGTTTCTCGTTGAAAGCTGTGCCCTCCGCAGGGCCTTGTCTGTCGGTCGGTTGGTCGGTTTGTTCGCTTTTTGGTTCACGTCCAGGCCAAGTCTTCCATGGAGGCTGTGGCCGAGCAGACCCTGAACCGGAGGCGGCTGTCCCCCTCCTCCTCACGCCGGATTCACCGTTTGCCTGTTGTTCACCACTCACCCGACACAGAGACATGGTCCCATTCTACGGTATTCCGACCATCTCCGCACACATAGAGCGAACCAGGAAGGGTCAGATGGGCGCCAGCCTCAGCGCCCCCTGCCTCCTGCTTTCCAAAGGCAGCGCTGGCAACTGGATGCAGGTCTTTTATTTTAGGATTTTTAGTGCTTTTGTACAAAAATGAAAAAAATATAAATACTTTAAATTAAACACAGAAGAATAGTATGTGCATATTTATTTAAAACTAGCTTTTGATCTAACTATTCTGTTTTGGAGGTTGTGCCTTCTCAGTGAGTACAGAGGTAGGTCCCTGTCAAATTCTTTCAGAAGCATGTGTAGGATCCAGTAGCAAGATTCTTTTTAATGTGGTTGCCACTGGTGGAGATTATTGATTTTCCAGTTTTTCTTAATGACCCTATGAATATTTCTGTATATAACTTTGAAAGAACTGTATTATCAATATATAACTTATATTACATATCATCCGGCCCCTAAAGTAGTAATTCAGTGGTTTTTACTACATTTGCAGAGTTTTGCTGTCATTGCCTCAATCAATTCTAAAATGCTCCATCAGCGCAGAGAGAAACCTAATGACCTATTAACAGTCACCGTTTTCCTCAGGCTCCTCCAGTACTGAGCAACCGCCGTAGGTCTTAATGGATTTGCCTGCGCTGTGTGTGTGATACACATAACATTATGTAATATGTGGTTCGGGGAGGGGTCTGGATTCTTCCACTTGGAATAATATGTTGTCAGGATTCATCCATGTTGCAACATGTAACCGTACTTCATTCCTTTTTATTGCTGAATAATATCCAATTGCACGAATGCACCATTTTTAAAATGCACCCATTGATGGGTTTCGGGTTATTTCTATTTGAAGTC
>RJWM01025134.1:0-29763 GCA_004363535.1 Dasyprocta punctata | reverse complement strand
TTTTTTTTTTTTTTTTTTTTTTTTTTTTTTTTTTTTTTTTTTTTTTTTGAGGCAGGGTCGCACTATGTAGCTCAGGCTGGCCTTGCGCTCGCGTTGTAGCCCAAGCCGGCCTCGAACTCACAACGCTCCACCTACCTCAGCCTCCCTAGTGCTGGGATTAAAGGCGTGCGCCACCACGCCCGGCTAGAAAAATACTCTGAAACAATTAAATATGCCAAATATATTTACATGAACTTAGATTCTTGAATGCAGTATTTTTAATACAATGAATGTTGAAATTTCAAAAAGAAGTATACATTACATTCCTAGCTCAGTAGAAACAACAAAGAAGAACATTAGCAGCTCTGAATAAAACTTTGTTTTGTATGGCTTAAAGTCATTTTGAAATATTGTATTTAAAGCAGCTTTAAAATATCACAGCAAGCCGAGCGTGGTGGTGCACGCCTTTGGGACGCTGAGGTAGGTGGAGTGCTGTGAGTTTAAGGCTGGTTTGGGCTACAACATGAGCGCAAGGACGGCCTGAACTACACAGCGTGACTCTGCCTCAAAAAACTAGGGCCAGGAGTTTGGCTCAGTGGTTTAAGCGCCTGCCTGGCAGACGCAAAGTTGTGAGTTCAATCTCTGGTGCCACAAAAAAAAATAAATAAATAAAATAAAAAAAAAAAAAAAAAAAAAAAAAAAAAAAAAAAAAAAAAAAAAAAAAAAAAAAAAAAAAAAAAGAAAACAGAACAGAACAAAACAACTATATATATATATATATATATATATATGTATATATATATATATATCAATATATATATCACAACAAACTTAATGTCAGATATTAGAATAATTCAGTAATTTACTTTGAAGTAAAGTCTATATCTTGATAAAGAAAATCTATTTACCTAGTTCAAAAATCAAGTAAAATATGGAAAAGAAAGATTATCGATTACAATAACAATTTAGTTGGTATAAGAGCTTCCTCCACATATTAATATGTGTTAGTTGTCTGCTAAAAGAAAAGTGAATCTCTTCTCAGGAAAGTAAGTTGGAACTAACGTAATTTATAATAAGAATGAAGATGCAACGGATAAATCTATCCAACCTCTGGGGTGAGTTGTAGACTTTAATTGATGTGAACAATAATATATTATTGTTGAGTCACATTTATTATATCTGAAATATTAACAAAGTACTTGATCTTTTTAATATTTCCCTTATAATAAATGCTAAATAGACTTATTTGAAGTTCTATTTACTCTGAAGGAAAATAACTTAAACAGTAATATGGAGTCTATAGTGTTCCTAAATTGTAATTTAGAAATCATTATACACTCAGTAAAACCATGATTTCCTGCAATATAAAACCTAGCCAAGTAATCATATGATTATTTTATGTACTAATGACCTATTTTGAATTGACTATATGTAAATGTGTATTAAGGGACGTATAAAACTAAAGAAGATTGTTGAGGAAAGAGATTTTAATGGTTATTGAGGAACCATTTTTGTTTATTAGGTGAACAGAAATATTAAAAATACCATTAATATATATTGCTCAAAAGATGAAAGGGGGAATATTCTGCAATACTCCAGTGCATGGAAACATGGACAAGGTTGTCTTAGAAAATTAGTGGTGAATACCAATTCTTAGAACTATTCCATTGTGTAAGCTTAAAGTTAAACCTGACTCAGTCTCAATTTTGTCATTTACTATATGGAAAAATAGCACCGCCTCATAAAGTTATGAGCACAATATTAGATAATTAGAAAATAGTTACTGCAGTGCTGGCAAAATAACATGTTCTTAATAAATAGTAATTTCTAAAAACTTTAACAATATTAGACAGTGTTACAGTTTTTACTGATAGATATTCTAAGAGCAAACAAGATGATTAATAATAGATGACAAGCTAAAGAGATAGATAACAGTACCATATGATTTCACTTGTGATTTGATGTCATCATGCAATGGGAAGGTACAATGTAAAATTGGAAAATGATAGAACTTTGAGGGTAAAATAATGAGTAAAATACTCTTTTTTTAATTTCACATGGCTAAAGTACTACATTTTAATAACTTGAGAGTGACAATGGCAGTGCTATAATAGTGATATAATAAAAACCTTTGATAGTATTACAATATAGTTTTAGTTAACCAAACTTTTAGAGTATTTTTAATTCAACACTGAAAAGTATTTGTATGTATGATTTCAAAACAGGAAAGTCTGACATTAACATGTATTTATTAGAAGATGTACACTATCACTAATTCAAAATATTAATGAGTTCACAACAGTTAAAATTCCATACTGTTCTTTCTAAATTATATAGATTACGTAGTTTCCTTAGGAGAGCATTTCTTCACTTTACTCCTTCAATTTATTTTTTTTTAAATTTTAATTGACCAGAAATTGCAAAACAGTAAAATACACAGGTCTTAAATGTAAAATTTAAGAATTTTGAAAATGCCTATATACCTGTGGACAACATCCAGTTTATACAGTGCAGGACATTTTATCTATCAAGATAAGAACTTTACTTCAAACTAAATTAATGTATTATTCTAATGTCTGACATTAAATTTGCTGTGATATTATAAAGTTGTTTTAAACACATCCAAATTGCAAAACTGAATTTTATTTAGAACTGACAGTTTTGTTCTTTGTTTTTCTACTGAACCAAGAATATAGTTTATGCTTCTTTTTGAAACTCCAACATTAATTATTTTCAAAGCACTGCCTTCAAAGATCTAAATTCATGCAAATATATTTATTATATTTAATTGTTTTATAGTATTTTTCTTCACACAAAGCAGTTTATCCATAGGTCTGTCTAGTAAATCTCCATTTCTCATAAGTAGCACTTAAACTGGTATTTTCATAACATATTTCATTGATCTCATCTGATGTATAAAAATGGAATTAAAGAATATGTGCTTATTGACCTAATTCATAAGTTGGAAAAATACTCAACATGAATGTATTACAATCATGTTCAGATAGCAAGCCTTAATAAATTTAACAATAAAAGTATGTTCTTGGATAATAGCAAAATTAAATTGGAAATCTATAACATAAAGTATAAAAAAAATCTCAAAATATTTGGCTATGTCACAACATACCCTTAAATAAGTGGTGTTAATAAAGTTTTAAGAAATATTAAAACAATATTCTAAAATGAATGAAATTTGATATTTTGCAGAATGTATGGGATGCCGCTAAAGCAAAATTTAAAAGGCAATGTTCAACTGTAAATATTTTTGTTAGAGCAGAAAAGAGTTAACAGAACAAACTGAGAATCATTTTTTGAGATGAACTCATTCAATTATTATTTATTTTAATCTGCCACTGGGTTACAATGAACAAGAGAGGAAACTTCTCAGTCAGTCAGAATATGAAGTAGAGGAATGAAGGGAATGGAATCAAGTCATTTCATTCTTGAAAAACACAGGCGGCCCATTGAAGTGCATGTGTGTGTGGCCATTACTCGTATTTCTCTGCTGGCATGAATGAGTTTCCTTTCTGAATTAGAGTTAATACCAAAATGAATAGAACCAATGAGGCATATATTGTCCTAGTGAAGCCCTACATTGTCAGAATGTCTCTCCTTGTGAGTTTTGTTTTTGTTGAGACTAACAGAGCTACAAATTTCTTCGATGTGCTTAAATTTCACCAACTCAGAAGGAGATAATTCAGTCTATTATTGCCATTAATGATCAAATAACTTATATACAAATGCATTATTCTTCTTCTTTTATTTTCACTTTGTAGGCAGAGAAGACCATCCATATATCCTAGAGTCTCTATCTGTAGGATCTGAGCAGAATGTAGCATTTAATTTTCAAGTCGAGTATTCCAAGAAGTCTGCCCATTCCACATTGTATTTGCTTTTCTGCTCCTGGAAGAGTAGAGGACCAAATGAATCATAAAAACTTAACCTGAAGGGGTTCCTGTCCTGAAATAGAACACATGAATAAAAATCATTTACCAACTAGTAAAACTCTATTAGTCTTTCCAATGTAGCAACCACCAAAATGATGGTAGTGTGATTATCCTGTGTAAATCATTAGTTAATCAGTATATGGATGCTTTGGGTTAACAAACATACGATCAATTCACTGATATTAGTAGTAAGAGGCATATTTTGAATCTGCACAAGAAGTTTAAGCTACTTTCACAATTTAGGGAAGTGTAATTAAATCAAAATAAAATTGTTTACTTCTGGTATGTGACCTGAATGGAGTTGTTAATTCATTTGCAATCAAATTATGAAAAGAGCAAGCTGGTTATAAACAATTTAATGCAGATGTTCAACTAAGAATATGGCAAGATCTCAGCTTCAATAACATCTCAAAATGTAACCCATATGTAAATTTTCAAAATAACCTGTTTATGGAACTTTAAAATTATAGAATAATCTACAGATAATGTTTTTTTTTTGAGTCCTTACCTTCAGAATCATTTTGAGATAGCATTGCAATGTAGAAAATAATTCTGAAAATGTTGCAATTTTTGGAAAATAAAGAATTGCACTAGAAAAGTCAGATCTCTCAAGATAGTTGCAGACTAAACCATGTGGTCAAACCAAACTCAGGAATGTAGGGAAACAGACTGATAAATTTCATTCCTCTAGAAAACATGAGACCTATAAAACTGTGGAGGAAATCCCAGCTGGCCTTACACGGTGAAAGCTGGAAATGGCAGAAACATTTAAGGACACAGCTTTGGTTTTGCTTTACATCATCAATGAGTAGGTTTCTAAAGCTGTGACACATGTATGTAAAACTTGTATTAAAATTCAGATTGAGAGACTTATATTCACTAATCAGTGTCAGTAGAAAATGTAGTTTAGGCTAAACCAGCAAAATAGAGAAGAGCAATATTTATGTTAGAAAACGTGTTAAAGAAATCTTAGAAAATACTCAGTACTCATTTAACTGCTGCATGGTTTTTCCACGGTTGGTTAGCAGAGTTTGAATGTCTCAGTATTTATGATGCCTGATGTAAAGGCAGAGGATAAATTTTTAAAAAATCAAAGAGATCAGCTGTATCATGAAAGAGATCAGCTGTAATGTGTATATGGATCAAGAACAAATGGAATGTCAACCAGAAAGTTGGTCATTGGCAGAACAACAATGGTGGTCATCTGAAGGAGATGGTACAGAAAGGAAGTTAGGATCCATAGGATCCATAATTGAGGAATTCTTCATAGGTTACTGACTGCTGAGATACAAGTACAAATGTTTCATATGTTGAACTTTGGCTTAAACTCTCAGAAGAGAAACAAAAACAAAAAGTGGGATAGTGAGAAGCAAGGAAAATCTGTATGGTTTTGAGAAAGCAACTGACTAGCACTCATAAACAAATGTGTATGCACCTAAGTCCATTCACATCTACAAATATCTCTAAAACAGACAAAATAATATGCCATGTCAAGGAAAATATGTAATAGTATAAGCAGAACGCCATTATAAAATCGCCTTTCTTTTTTTATTAAAATTCAATAAAATCTGCTGGAATGCATTTTGAGAAAGGCATAAAAAATGAGGTTGAAGTATCAAGTTGAAATAAAGCAAGATTGTGAATAGAATTTAGGGTGAAAAGCCAAAGTAATTTTGCTTTTAAATAAGTAAAAGGCAAAATGAGCACTTCAGAAAAGATAAACAGCAAGAGGAAAAAAACAGCAAACCTACTGAAGATGAATTTAAAAGGGTCAAAGATTATGAAATGATCTCTTATTCTGCTAAACTGATCAATAGCAATTGAATAAACTATATTATTTCAAATGAAAAGCCAACAGAAAATACAAAATGATATTTTTAAGTCAATTGCATTCTTTTTTAAATTTAATCTAATATTAAGGAATTTGTATATTGTTAGGTATTTTCTCCCAAAGTACAAAAAACATTGCATATTATTTCAATGATCAAAATGTAGAATGAAATAAAAATCTCTGCTTTCAAATTTTTCACCATTTCACCTGTTTAAGCTATATTGTCATATATAAATGTGGTAGATATAGATACATAGTACACTTTTATAATTTATTTAAAAAATCAAACTTTATTCATTAGGTCATAAGTAATTTGTTTTTTTTAATTAAAATATTACATTCCTTCTTCCAGGTCAAAACTATTCATTTACTCAACAACTTGTCTGCACGTTGGAAACATATAGTGACTTTTTGAAAAACTCTCGATATCTATCGCCAGCTTAGAGGAATAAGAATCTTTGGTTGTAGTTCTAGGGCACTGATGACATTAATAATGTTTCCATTTATTTTATTGTCTACACAATGTAAAGCAAACTTGATGGGGAGCATATTCATTAATTTTAAAAACAGAAAAAAGTCACAGCTGTATTCACAATGACTCTGGATGACTAGGTGATCCCTTGATTAGGCACCTGACCTGATAGCATTCCTTTTTTTATCATTCCCTCTTGATTACTTTCAAAAGTTCAGTGTTAATATAAGCTTTGTCAGTTTTTAAAAGAATTTTATTTCATGCCACGCTCCCTTTAGCTACCACCTGACTGTTCCTCTTCTTTTCACAGCCACCTTTTCCCCCAAACGGTAGTCTCCAGTGTTCATTTATTCTGACTATGCTTCCAGACTCTCTTCAACCCTTCCACATTCCCTGTTCCCCAGGAGGTTTTATTTTTACAAAACAGCTCTTGGAAAAGTCACCAACAACTTCCTTAGTACCCAATCATTTACTGTATTAGCTGACTCCTTTTTAGTTAAAGCACTGAAATCACTGGAAACATTTTAACTATTACTTCCGTAAAGTACTTGCTTGACATTTTGGGGTATGTTTTTGCTGTTTCTCCCATGTTAACCCCACTGTGTCCTTCTAGGTGTCCTTTCCTTATAAATATCTTCATCACTGATTTCTAAATAGGTCAATGTCTCTGACCTCAGACTTCAGTCCACATATTAGTGGTTCTTCACATAACTTGATGTCCTTTATTGCCAATTGTGTGCTGGCTCTGTTCAATATCTCTGGTGGTTTTTTATCTCACATAAGTAAAGACCAGTATCTTAGGTGTGCACAAAACACTACAGAGAGGCCATCACCTATGATTTCTATTCTCATTCTTTTGCCTTCTGTCACAATGGACAAACAATCATGGTCACTTTTGGGGTCTTTTGCCTATTGCATTAGTGAATTTTTGATCCCTGAAAAAATACCTGACATAATCAATTTGTAAGGCAGTAGGATTACTTTAATTATTGCCTCCAGAGGGTTATTTCCAAAGTCTGTAGGTTCTGTTACCTTTGGGCAAGTGGTGAGACAACACATCATAATGTGGAGAAAGATGCATCAAGTTGTTAAGGAAACAAATAAAGGGGATAAAAGACAAGAGTATGTTGTAGTTGATATCGGAAATGTTCCCCAAAAGACTCGTGTGTTGAATGGATGAGCTTTCAGGGAAAGAGTTTGGTTCATTAAAACCATAACTTTATCAAGTGGATGAATCACTTAATAGGATCGTAATTGATGATGGCATTCTTAGGAGAGGCTATATCTACCATTATTATTTTTGTAGATGTGCTGTGGTACGTAAATACCTATATGCTTCATTAAATTTTCAAAGACGTTTCTGATTTTTTGGACAAAATATTTAAATTTAAAAAAATTATTAAACTTAAAATTTAGACTATGTGTAAATGGTATACATACAGCATTTTAGAGTAAAAGTAAAAACCATTAGCACAACTCTACATGCATAAGGAAAAAAGGCATCAAGTCGGCAAGCTTACTGAAGAAAGAGTTGTGTTTGGTAGTGGGTTCCTGTAAAAACATGTTTCACTTCCTGTGAGGATTTGCTTATAGCTTAATGGGTAGGGAAAAAACTCTCTGCCTTAAGTCATTTCTCATTAAGAAAAATCCTGAATTTTAATTTTCTGCAACAACCTTCTCAGAGCACTAATTAAAATAAAACCTCCAATTAATTTAATTTTAAATAATTCTTCTTGAAGCCTTAAGCCTCCCACTTACCAACTAATACGCCAAACTTGCATGAATATATTATTTCATTTCTTCACAAATTATAAATTTTCAATGTCCCTGAAAAGATTCTGATAGTGTAATCCTTTAAGTTTGAGTCAAGAAAATGGGACAGCTATACCACCTGTATAAATATAGAACTATAATGAGTAGAAGGAAATTTACACAAGAATCCACATTATCTGTAGCTAATTAACTACTTGCCGCTATGCCAGCATGATTCCATAACAAGGACAGCTCTCTGAACTTTTTTAGTGTTGAATCAGTAGAAATTAATAGATTTATTGATTGTTTCAGGTCAAACTTTCCAATGCTAATTAAAATATGCAATCCAAATATTAAAATGCTAGACACACATCTTCAACATCTTCTTTCGAGAACATTTGCATTCCCAGTTTTTTTTTCCTGAGAGTGTGACCTGTTTTCTCACGACATATACCAGAATTCTTTCACTGAATTACTGACAACATATATAAGTTTGAATTACGCATATGCAACATCCGTTATGTATCCTGTTTGTATTAAGCAGAGCCATAAAAAAGTTAAACTTCTGGGCTTCACCCAAGCCAGACTTCAACATTCTTAGCAATTAACTAGTATATGATACATGTTTCAATAAAATTACATTGAAGTAACTATTTTAGCTAACTGTGTTAGACTCTACTGTTAAATTTTGTGGTTGGAAAATTCAGCAATACAGTAGTATTTCCAACTGTGTGATCTTGGAAAATGATTTTAATATTCTTTAAGCTTATACTGTATGCCCTTAAAAGCAAAAGATAGTGACATTATTTGAAGATTTTATGAGACTCACAGAAAACTTGGTGTAATAGTTTAGTTTGCAGTGATATTCCAAAGAAGGTTTGCCATAAGGCTGCTTTCAATTTCTTAACACTAGATTCCTGCAAGAAGAGACCCACGTTTTCCAGGACAGGCTGTCCTCAGTCTCCTGCTACATTCAGACATTGCTGCAAGCTGCTGCTGGATTTATTAATGGATTTTAGAGCACATGAGCTAAAACCCTTGATCAGTTACACTGGCTAAGGTCAGAGACTGGAGAGATGCATTCAGTAGCCACCAAAATCTATGTCTTGAGTCACACATCTCTATTTCTCTACACAAGTTTCTGAATCCACTTCTCCATGGTACCCGTATGTCTCTATTTAAGAGAATCATAAGAGGGAAGTCTGTGGAAGAGCTCTAGTCCTCAGGCTGCAGTTAACCTGTGACCATGTCACTCCACCGGTATTCATCTGCCTTTCCACTAGACACTGGCTTTTCAGCCACCACAAATGTAGCCTGAAGATAAACACTAGAGCTTTTGAGTTTGAATCCATATTCCCAGAAGGCCCATTTGTAAATCAGGGGCGGGCTTTTTCCTGCCTTTTCAGATGGTCACAAAATGACTTCTTATAAAACTATAGATGTAGGCTGGAGGACAAAGGTTTGAAAGGGTCAATTCTCTTTTTTCCTAGTTGTACTGAGTAGTGGGATTCGCTGTGATTATTTCTCCATACGCACACACTGTGACTTTAACCACATCAATTCACCCTCCAAGCATTTCCTTGGTAGGCCCAGGACCCTTCCCAGTCCTTAGGATTTTCTCTTCAATGAAAAGGTGAATTCTTACTGTAATAGATCTTTTTGGCAATCTGAACACTCTTCTTTATTCAAAAGAATTTACATGCAAAATGCATGCATGCTCTTTACTAAATTATTTACATAAGTTCTTGAATTAAATTCAGTTCAAACATGAGCAATTTGTATCTATATAAAGAAAGAAAAATTGATGTCTAGGTGATGCAATTACCATTGCTTCATAACAAAGAATTTCAATGCAGCGTGCCTTAAAACATCAATTTATTTTGTTCACATTATTTTGGACAAGAATTCATTTATCACTTGACCAGAAGGTTTTCACTTGAGTGTTTGTTTGTTTGTTTTTCCTGATACCATCCAATATTCAGTGACATGGTTTTTGAACCAAAGCTGCTTATTAGCTGATAGCTCAACAGAAGTGATCAACTGTAATGTCTGCCTTGGTGCCTTCAGGCTTAAGGCAGTTCACTTCTGTATCTTAGAAACTCAGAGTGTAGGCTCCAAGTGGAACTCTTACAGAGCACTTCTAGAGACCCAGGTGCAAGGTGTATAGTTTACCACAGCCAAGCCTTGGAAGTCACTCAGCATTATTTTTGTAACACGAATCACTCACAACAATTATCTGCCAGCCTAAATTTATTGAAGGGGTCATAGACTTTACCTCTCAAAAGCAAGAGTGTCATAGACTTTGAGGTCATGTTTAAAAATCACATCAGATTTCCTGAAAAGTTTATCTGTCTGCCACTTTCCAAAAACCAGGAAAAAACTCTGTTGAAATAAATCAAACAGTTGTGTCAATAAATCATTCAGCACTGAGTTTTACATATTTGTATCCTGTATTTGCCAACACATTCTCATTTTTGAGACCTTTGGCTAGCCAGATGGGAAGATGAAAGAAAAAGCAAAATCCTCAGGTAATTACAACAAAAAAATTATCTGCTTCCATCAGAAGTGAATTAGTATCCATATTTAAATTACTGTTCATGATATTTGGGGGGCAGATGATCATATTATGACCCTAAAACTATATAGATTTTTCAGTTCTATCTTGCAACCTTTTGGTTATCTTGAAATGGTTACTAGTAGTGTTTTATAAAGCCGTATGTTCCAGGACTACTCTTCAATAACGCAAATGCGACCTGATTGTCCTAGGAAAAAGTGAAATAGGTGTAATGGTGTAGCAGATGGTGATTATACAAAATGTATTTGAGATATTTAACATTCGATAATGGCATACTCATTTTTTGAAGATATATATTTCTTTAGGAATTATATTTCTCTCAGCTTTAAGGACTTTTTCAGCAATAAATTTTATATAATATTGAGTCTCATAATCTAGAAAAGCATCCAAAATGCAATTATTTTTGCTAATATATAAACTAGCTAAAATTAAAAAAATAAGTAATACCTAAATTTTAGGATTATTTTGGAAGTAAAGTAGCATGACAGTTAGTATAAATGTTTGTTAGGTCCCTAAAATTATAAGTTATGAAACTTGTATTTCAGTTTCTGTGAGAAAATATGGGACCATTAAATCATTTATCTATAATAGATTTGTACAACCAAATCAATTCTAACTACTCTATCCAAATGGAAGAATTCAATAATGTCTGAAACTCCTTGTCCCTGAGATTTTCTTAATAAGAAAATTACTTAATTTCGCTTTGAGAGGACAATAGTAAAAATATAGATTCTTGTTTGTTATGATTATACAATCCAGATCATGCTGCAAGAAAGCATAAAATCCTGCTCTCATAGATATGCTTAGAGCCTATTCAAGGTTACTGGTGTCATGCAATAGTGAAGGAAGAATTTTCTCTAAATATTGGAAAAACTGAAATACCAGTACTGTGGTGCTGATTTGTACAATGTAGCAGAATAAGATAAAGGAAAGTACTGTAGTGTGTGCATCCTTGTTATAAATAAAATAAGGATGTTATAAGATTTCTTTGTTAAAATTGATATCACCTACAATATCATTTATGTAAGGAAATTTGGGACGATGAAACCTATTAACTATATTGTTTAAAGAAATATTTCTAATAAACATATGAGTAAAATGATTCCACTTTATTTTACCATTAAATCATTCAGGTGTCATTTAAAATAATTTTTAGAAATTGCAATTCATTTAAAGACTGTACATTTTAAGAGATAAATTTTAAGTATAATATTAGCTAGTATTAGAAGTAGAATTTTTGACCTGAAAATTTTGAGCACTCAAGTCTTTTACGTAGTTCATGTACCAACCCAACAGGTCTAGAGAATCACTGGAATGCATATATCTAGTTCAGAAAATGAAAATCTGAAGAGGACACTAATTCTTCAAACTAGTAGTGTTGGTGATCTAAGAGCGAAAACGACAGAAATGGTCCAATTAAATATGTTATTATATGTAGTTGGAAATTTCAGGACAAGTAGTTTATGAAAAAGGTTATGGAAGAACTCGGAAAAAAATTCAAATTGACCAAAGTGTCCATGCACTTATACAGTAGTGTAAGCAATGTTTCTTTACTGAGAAAGCAGATTGTTTCATGCAGCATTTCCTAGTATCAATCAATTAAAGTGACCAGTGCTATGGGAATGGTTTGCAGGGTTTAATGTTTTGATCGCGTTACCCCAGCAGAGTACAAATAGAGCTAGGATCTGTAAAATGGCATTAACATGGCCCTTGGGAAACTGGAGCCCTTTGGGTATGGATGCTGTCACAAGAGGTTTGGGAACCTTGGGGAGCCTTTGGTAGCAGCTGTCTCCTTCTCTTTGTATCTACAGAGGAAAGTCAAATTTAGTTGTTTTAATCTAACATTTTAGCAGAACTGGATTTATAATAAAAACAAATCTGTTTAGTCTAAAGATTTATTGTTCTGATGAGCATGTAGGGCGTAGGTCCTCTGAGCTCTCTGAACCAAGACATTACCTAAGACACAGACGTTGCTCAGCTCCCCTTGGGTTACCATGTCAGAGGAGCAGCGTGACACACTGACGTAACGTCACCCTAGGGAAAGAGCATTTTCTTCTTAGGTTTGTAGGATCACT
Organism: Dasyprocta punctata; assembly: GCA_004363535.1. Lineage (NCBI taxonomy): Eukaryota > Metazoa > Chordata > Mammalia > Rodentia > Dasyproctidae > Dasyprocta > Dasyprocta punctata. The sequence goes on along the minus strand of RJWM01025134.1, from coordinate 17,132 downwards.
TTATCCACATGACATGTTGCCTTGTCATAATTCTAACCTCTAGCTTTTTCTTGACTATGCTTTCATTTGCTTGCACTGTGTATTGGGCTGTGAAATGGATACAAGAAGAAAAGGGAGCTTTGTTTTGGTTCTGGTGTAATCTTATTTAAAGGTCTCTAAAATTAAATCTGGACAACTCTATGGATTTTTAATTTTTAAAGGAGTTTTATTTCCTTTATATTTAATTTATTACTGCAGATTCAATAGTAAAGGAATTTTAGCATGATCAAATTTGTATCATACTAATTTGACTTTGTAATATTAACGTTAGCTTTGTAAGGTTATTTGAATTGTAATATAACTTAAAATATAACTTCCAGCAAGTCATAATTTATCCTGTTCCTGGGAAAGATAATTAAAATGAATATAGAAAAATTAAGGATTTGGCTTTAGGAAATTATATGGATTTGGATTTTTAAAACAAGTATATTCTGTTCAAATGAGTCAAGCAATTGAGTGTAATTTTGGGATACTCAATCTGAAATGGCACAGAAAATCAGAGTAGGGAGGCAACAGGGTAAAAAAAGTTTAATGCAGGCACAGAGGGAGTCACCACAGGAGGAATGATGTGAAGGCTCTTCACAGACTAAGGAGGGGAGCTAGCTTATATAAACTCAGGCAGAGGAGGGATTTGGGAAGCTGACCTAACTTCCTTAGGAGGTAGTGGCAGAAGGGGATTGGGATGTTTTGGCAAGGGCTTATGGGAAGAGGGAGTCACAGGGATTGCTGGGAAGAAGGAGCAAGGCACCATGATGATTCAGCATTTCACCATGGCCGTGATGGCTGGGCAGATACTGGGCAGGGAAACCCAATCATCAAGTATTTCTCAAGGAAAAATGTTAAAAATATTCAATGAATAGAAGAATATACATTGAATAAGAAAAGAGAAATAAAACAATGTTAGAATTATATTAAATTTCCCTAAAGAATACATTCACCATTTTGACTTACCATTGGCTTTTTATACCCAGTATAAAAATGAAAAGAATGTAACATAAAGAGGGCTCTAAGAGTGAACGAATCCTTCATTTTCTCTGCAACATTCAATGCAAAACAAGATCCTCTTCTACTATGGCTACTTAAGCTGGGGGAAATTCCTGGGCAAGAAGTTGTTTCACTTGTATCATTCCCTTGGGAAGAATGAGGATTTATGTAAATAGCAGAAATATTTTTGTGATCACCACACAGAAATGGAATAGAGCTATCATTCAGAATTTTGTTTGGATGTCAAGGCTAATGATGTTACACATGCCCAAAAGTTCTAAAACCGTTTACTACTCACATAGTGATATTTTCCTGAACTATCCAGTCAGGCAGCAAATAGATGCAAAACTGGTTTAAGAGAACATAGAATGTTGACTGCGTTGGCTTTTATTATGATTAGAGGGTAGACTGGAGTCAGAGTTCGAACACAGGGCCTTGTCTTTGGTTTGAACTCCAAGGACTCTGTGTGCTTGTATGTGTGTGCCGGTGTGGGTGTGTGTGAATCATGTGCTTTTTTATCAGTTGACCCAAATACTGAGCAGAATCTCATTTAGAAGAGGAAGAGAAGAGAATTGAAATATATCATCAGTCATGCATGAAAAATACAGTCTGAATCTTTGCTATAAGGTGGTAATAAACTCTATTAGTTAAGAATTTACTTAGAAAGAGACAAAAGATGAGAATATGCAATGGCAAGAACATGGTTTCTGAGAGACTGGAAGTAAGATTCCTTGTCTATGTAAGCAATAGAGTTTTGAAAGATAAAGTGAAAATTCTGCTTAAAATATGAGTGAGACAAAATTTGATTACCTAACATATGATATTGAAGGAAATAAGAATGTGGACTTCCTTAATTAAATGATAGATAAGAAAATTAAGTAGGAGAGAAAATATTATGCAATGTCAATTTTTTAACTGACTTTTTATTGCTTTGTCTATCCCATCTTTTACCATTTCAATGCAACTTTCTTAATAATTTTGTTTGTTTTAGTTCTTACAATCATTTCATTTTTCACTTTTTTGACTTATTGGCATTTGAACAAAAGCAACCTACTAGAGCCATACAATTTGCTCTTTGCAACCTTTCAAGTCTTAATTTAAACCCATAAAATTCTCTGTAGTCTTTCTTTTTACAATATAAATAATGATCTTTATTTTCTCTTTGATCTTCTACTTTGCTTTTGTTTTAAAAAATGCAACTTTTTTTTTAAATTTTCTTTGAGACAACAGTTAGTGAAATAACACCACAATCCAAATTCTCCCTGGAGAAATCTTGATGCAGAGGTGTAAATTAGACTCTATATTCACACAATTTGGTATGGAAAAATTATCTTCGAAGTATTATTACTTCTTGATATAAAATTGTCTCATAAAAGTGTTACTGAAAATTAACTTTTTGTAGAAACTCGAGGAAAATAAGAAAATGGACACTTTTTAAAATGTAATTAGTTTTGCTCTTTACTAGTGAGGGGACTTATACTTCAGATCATAAAACTGTATATGAAAATGAAGTAAATATACCACTTAGGAATTACTCGTTTTACTTGTTTAATATGTTTATGTGAAACCATACCTATTTATTTAAGTTGAAATATTTTCAGAGAGCCTATTGTCTCTTTGAAATACTTCCCCAAACTAAAAATGTATGGAGCTCATGTCCGGTCAGTCAGTCTCTAGAACTGCCCATGTATGGAGTGCGATCAACAAGGTTGAGTAGATAACTATAAAAACCTAGCACAGATAATTAAAAACCACTACATAACATTAATTCTAATAAGATGACAATGTGAGTGAGTTGTTAGAAATAAGCACTTGTTTATTAGAATGTTGAAATGCACTTGTGGGAAGATAAACTGTGGTGGCCCCACAAAGACCATTTAGGTGTCACAGGAGATACAGTCTGGGAATCAGTTCACAAAATATTTTCACAGGTCATTTTGATAATGTGAAGATTATATTAAGATTAGAGTACAAACAAAGGGAAATAGAACCACCGCTGGGACAGGGAATTAGGGGTAAGAGCGGGAAGCTTGAAGCCGATAGCATGAGGTTTGAATCACAGTAAAAGACGTGAATGCTGGACATTCCCTGAGGGGTAAGAAAGATGAATTACTTTTTAGAAAATAAAGGTTCAGTATATTTAAATTTAATTTACATTATATTCTGAGATACCGTTGTCAATATTTCTTTTTTTAAAATAAAGTTCATTGTGTAAGTGATGCTTAGGAGAAATTAAAAAGTAGTCATGTTTGTCTTGCATTTGGAAGATAATTTGAGAATATTCTAGAAAGTAGGAAAAAAAACAAAAATCTAATTTAGAAGTCACTAGGTAAACAAATATTCCATAAATCCCTAGTAGGGATTTCACAGGGCATAAAATTTTTAACTATAAATGGGTAAACTTTCACCCAATTATGCTTCATCATCAAAAAAGTATGAGATGACATGTATTTACCTAAGTCATAATTTCAATGGGTTCTGCTTTCTCAATGCAGGTCCCAAATCTGTGTATGTAGTTACAGTACCTACATTTTAAAGAGAAAGCATTGATTATTTTTATACTTTATAAGAAACAATTAGTTTTGGATATTAGATTAATAGTTGTGTATTAATAGTGCTAATACTTATGGAAGAAAAATATAAAATATAGCTAAAACATAATGGAAAACAAACTACACAAAATTTTACTACTTAATGAACATGAATACAGCTACATAATTCAGCTCTCTCTCTCTCTCTCTCTATATATATATATATATATATATATATATATATATATACAATTTTTTTTTTTTTTGGTACTGGACATCAAACTCACAACCTTGCATTTGCCAAGCTGGCATGTGAGCTACTGAGCTAAACACCCCAGCCCCATCAACTATATAATTTTATGGAAAGAATATTATTAAATAAGGTAATATTGCATATTATTTTAAATATATTATAAGCATTTAACATTTTGGTAAATAATCTTCTTAAAATATTTTATTTACAGAAATAGTGTCATAATTTATATTTTCACTCTCTTTAATATTAGATCATGAAGAAATTTTTCATCAGTGCATGTAATTCCAGTGTATGTGTGTGTGTATATATCTATATATACACATATATGTATATCTGCAGTTTATAAACTTGATGTAAAACATTCGAAGATAAAAGATATACGTAAAAAAACATAATCTGTGCCTCCTACTCCATTCTTACCGGATTTTATTCTTAGTCAACTAAATTTCTTATTCCGTGACTGTGAACACATGGATATATCTCTCTAAATGGTATCTGTCTGTGAACAGACTATAGTGCTAATTAAATAGAGCTGTTTTGAGGATTAGGAGAGATGATATATTTAAAGCTCTGTGTGGTGTACCGCAAACGTGTTGTTTAGTGTGTGTTCACCATGCTTAATGCCTTCATCAAGGCTAGATGTCAAATGTAACAAAATTTGTATTTTAGCATTTGTCCCGATAATCACATGATTTTCTTCCTTAATCACATTGATATGAAGCACGTTGATTCATTCGTAGCAACACACACCCCTAATGGGTGCACAGTCAGTAATTATTTCTATATTAGCTAATTTCATTGTGAATTAGCTTGGTTATTTTGGTGTTGACTGCTCTTTCCCCAGTGAGAGAGGGAGAGACCATCATCCATAGTATTATTATTGAAAATTGAGGCAGATATTTATGTGGAATTCTCCAATACAATTACTTTAAATAGATCATTTTATTCGGAACAGATTACTAAACTGGACTATGAAAGAAAAGGGTGAAAAGTTTCAGAGCGGTAATTTTTGCCAAATATTTCAAACAACCAAAATGTTTATATGAGATTATCCAAAGCATACATATTAAACCCTAGTATTTGCTAAGACAACATTTAGATAATTTCCAGAACTACTTTCAGTGCTTGCATGCAAGTAGTCAGAAAACAGCTTCAAAACTTGGGAGATACTCAGTTTCATTTATACAAAAGTTACAGTTCTCACACATTATCTTCCTTTTGGTAAATAATAGATATTCAATTTGTGTCAAGTAGGCACAGAAAACTTATTCTGATATCCTGGGTTTTTTAATACTGCGTATCAAATTCACTGTCATTTTTTCTTCATAAATCATTATAAACATCTAATTATATCTTTAAAATGACCCCTAAAATTAAAGTAAGATACATAGACACACACACATATATATTTATGTATATATTTACACAATACAGAATATAAGATAAGCATTTTTAGTTTTTACTTATTCAAAGAAGCAACTTTCATACTTACAAACAAATCATATATACTTTAATTATTATTTTCTTCCTCTTTTTCTTGGATCTTTCATTGATTTTTTAGTTAAATGAATGTGTCTATAATTCTATTGATATGGTTCTGATTTCTACTTTGGCTTCATCCTATACTTTATGACCGGAAGTAGTCTCAACACAATTATTCTAAGCACTCTGTCATATCAGTTTTACTTGTCTGATTAAAAAAATTAGATTTTTTTTCTAATTTATCTTAATTGATTACCTGATCACATTACAACATTACTTGTTCTAGTAAATAGCTCATATTCAATTTGCATCAAGTAGGCATATTGAACATTTCAAAGTTTTATGAAAGTATAGTACTTTTAGTTGCTGATTTGTTTTTGTTAATTTTTGCACTTTGTTCTTATTTATACTTACTTTGCGACCTATTATATATTTATGTTTTGTATGCTTCCTGGAGACTTAAAGACAATGAGACATGATATGATATGTCAAAATTTAAGGGATTTTACCAGTTTGAAAGATTCATAATTGACTAAATAGAGTTGAAAAGAGGCCAACAACAAGAATAAAGCCCAGCAGGGACAAAGTGGCTCAGAAAGCGGTTTTGGCAAACTGTTGTGCCAGATACGGTTTGGTTAGCTGCCATTTCTGACACTGAAATGACTTTTTCTCTTCCAGCCAGATTCACTAGACTGCCAACCACAGTGCAAGAGCAAATATAATCTAGATACCTTGTGGCAATCGGTGGTTTATTCTTTCATTTAACAAATATGGCCTAATCAAGCCTGGCAGAAATCTGTTACCTCAGGAAGCCCTTCTCTGCAGCAGAGGTGGGAAACTGATGGTCTAAGAGAACTGGGATAGTAAAACCAATTTCTTGGCTAAACTGGGCCATTTGACAGTGAAAGGGGCTCTATTAATATTTATTCAGGGACAACTATTTCTGGAAAATTCTGACTTATGATCTCCGAAATCAAAATGTAGCCTATAGATATGTTAATGGAAAAAGTGTTTTTATTAGCTGGCGACAGAAATAAGAAAGGTTCACATAAGAATTAGCATTGCCAGTTTCTCTGGAAAATTACGGTGGGATTCTGACACTGAAGGTCCCAGGTTTGGTTTTTCAGGGGTTGGGGGTGGGGTGGGGCTGAACTAAGGCAGAATTCTGTGGCAGCCTCAGGGATCAGCACCTCAGGATGGGGACCTAATGATAGCAGCCTTGGGATCAGCACCTCAGGATGGGAAATGCAGACCTGTTGGCCAGAGGTTGGTGTCCCCAGTGACACCCCAGGCTGGTCTTGGAGCCACTCTACAGTAAAGATGGTCCAACATAACATCCACATTTATCCTCTACCTCAGACTGGCAGAGTTCCTGTGATGCCTGGGACCGTGAGACCACATTGGGAAGAGCAGTGCTGGCAATGGGAACAATTCTTAAAGGCCAATTTTTGAAGAGCATCTAGAGATTTAAGCAGAAATTCCTTGAAATGGTATCTTGCTGACACACTAGATGCGCTCATTGCAATGAATTATTCCATTTCAAAGCAACAATCAACTACAGAACTTCATCCACATTATAGGCCAGCATTCGGGATCTTTTCTCCCTGCCCAGGGCACACTTCCCTACTAATTACTTGGCTTCACTATGCATTTGAGTCACTGACATCTGATCTAGAACTGGATCTGCTCTTGGAATTGACAAATAGACCTCCTGTTGCTTAACTTCTGTGATCCCTAGAGCTTTGCCGGCACAGAGATGCTCTTTTTCTTCAGAACATGGACAAAGGTAGGGGTTTGCAATATGGTCACACCCCTGACCTCATTTTAAATTACATATTCTATGATTCTCTTTAATTATTCTGAAATAAAATTCAGAATGGTGATCACTTACATTAATTTTTTTAAAAGCAAGAATTGAAGGGAAAAAATGGAAACACAGCTTTTATAAATGAAAAAGGGGAGAAAGGTTGAGGGAGGGGAGGGTAATAGGAAAAAACTGAATTAAGATATATTATGTACAAGTACAAATTCCTCATGATGAATGTGATCATTATGTATGGCAAATGTACTGAGAAAAAATTAAATTAAAAGCATCTAAGTATTATGCAACCCCAGCATTCTGAAAGACTGAGGCAGTAGAATCTCAAGTTTGAGCCAAGCCTGGGTAATTTAGAGATTTAGTGAGACCTCACTCAAAATTAAAATAAAGAAGGGCTAGGGTGGTATTTCAGGGAGAAGTTATGAGTAGGAAAAAAACCTCCTAGGTGGAACATGAAGGCAAAATGAAAGATAATTTATACTTAAATAATATATTTTATGCACAGAATCTGGAAATGACTATCCCAATGAAAATATTGAAGTAGCCAGCTGTTTATATCTAAATGTAGCAAACCATAATGAATGTGGTAGTTGCACTAAGACCTCTATGTGGGAAAACTCATTCAAATATCACAAGAAAAAATTTTCCAAAATAAAGAATGACTCATTCCCTTGATAATAACACAGTCTTTTCTTGATGTTCACCTTCATTACATTATTGCAAATTCACTGAGGATGAAATCCGTTCAAAAATAGTGTATAGTTATATGAAAACTGGAGTGAGGGTTCTAGCCTCAGTTATTAATAAATTGTTGTTTACCTACATGAATAATCGATGAAAAATTCAAACTATGTGGGATGCAGGACACAAGGTCAATCTTTTTTAAGCAGCTCAGTTGAGAACTTTGCCAGATTTCTAGCATCACTGGCACAAATCCAATAATTATCAACAGCACATTTGAATCAATAATGCCGCACACTGGATCACCATGTTAAAAAACACTAGACCAAAAGGGCTTTAATCACATTCACCAGTCCACTTGTCAGTCCTTGGCCTGCATTACCGAATCCCTAGTGGTCCATCATCGCCATTGCTTTCCCATTAAGCTACACTCTTAACGGAAGACAATTTATCAATCTGTCCAGCGCCTCATCTAACCTGTATCTATCAAGCATTTTTCAGAGTTTCTGGCATTTAGAAAATGATTTAACCTTGCTTCCAGGGCTGACACAGCTTAAATTCTATTTCACATTTCCTCATTTCTTAAGTTATTTCTTATAAACTGGAAAGGAAATATTCGAACATGTGAACTCAAGCCAACACATTTCTGGGAAGCTCTAAATATTTAATTCAACAAATGGAAACATTCATTTTAAGAGATCCTGTTATCCTAATCTGATATTGAGTATTTCCTTCGGGAGAAAACATTCTCAGCACAAATAAGAAAGATAATTTGACTGTCATTTTTCCAATATGATTACAGGAATTTGATTATAAATGATTGGAGACTTGGTATTATATTTAGAGTGCAGTCATAATGCCTACAATACATACATAGGATCTCGTAAACCAAATGGGTTGAGAGTGGCAGCCTGGTAAGAAAGTATTGGTAAAAGCCTTACATTTCAGTCCTACTATTACCAGTAACCACTTAAGTGAACTTAGGTGAAATATGTAAATTCTTTTGATTGGTTTTCTGTCCAGGAAATTACTGAGTTGGAAAACATGATCTCTGTGGACCCTTTCAGTCAAAAACTCCCTGACTCTGTTGTCATGAGTACCTTTTCTACATTTCTCAGATGTTAAATTGGCAAGAAGTTACAGTTTGAGAATTTTTTTTGGAAAGCTTTCAGCTCTATTTTGCAAATGCAGATGTTTGGTTACATATAGAATTTCCCTCATGCCTAATGATATATGACCTCAGCTGCCTTCAAGCAGATTATCCATCTGCTATTTTATGTTGGCTCTGAAAAGATAATTTAAAAAACGTCTTCAGGAGAATAGTTCCATGGAATATGATGTGTCTTGAGACAGACAGGGACGTGACCCATTTCAGTGTCAATGGAGGGGTCAGAACCTAACTTACTTAAATGTGGGGCCAATGCCATGTGGTTGACCCATCTACAGTTATTTTCTCGGGGGAAATTGGCACTGGCAGACAGGACACTAAAGCCAGAGAGAACACAGCTGATGATATGTAGCAAGCCAGGCATTTCACTGGTTTCAGAAAACAGTATCAAATTATAGATCAAATAAATCAATGCTGACTGAATTGAATAATATATATTTAATCCATTGGTTACTTACTGAGTGCTTTCAAGTGGTGAGCTAAATATATTTCTATTCGTTAAATTATTCATTCTCAGATATTTTACTGTAGCAAAAGGAAACTAACTCACAGGGAGCTTGAGAAAAATTTTAGGAAATTCATTAAGAGAAGACATAATCCAGGTAAAAGGATAGGGTAACAATCCCACAGCACAATAATATGGGGAAAACTCTACAGAGTTCATGCTTTGTGAAGTGGGGTTAAGAGATAAACTTATTATTTCAAGCTCAAAGAGATTGAGCCATGTTTATATGGTTAAAGGAATTAAATGGAAAAGAAGACCATAATAAGTGAAATGATGCTGCATAAGTCCTAGAAGAGTTCTAAAGCTCTTTGTCATCACAAAGGATCAAAGATTAAAAAATAGAGATACTGACCTCACCCAGTAGGAGTGGAAGGAAGGTTTAAGGTTAAATTTCTCTGATGCTTGAGAAAGCGAAGTAAGAAAGGATTCAAATAATACCAATTATGTTTAAGGGAAAAGGAGCAGATTGTTTCCAAAGTTTTGCTTTGGAGATTTTGTTTGTTTTGTTTCTAAATCTGAAATTCATTCTTTTTTTTTTTTTTTCTTCTTCTGAAGATAATTTGTTCCCAAAATCACAGTTCAGTAAAGTCTCTGACAAGGTGGCTCCTGGCTAATGAGGCTTTTATCTATGTTGTTTACTCACTGATAGATTAATTGCCCAAATTGCATTTTTTATTTTTAAGTAGTCCTAAGAAGGAAATTTAGCAATTAAAATAATTTAGATTATGCTGCTTATGTGGCAGTTCAAATGACATTTGAAAGATAATGGAGGAAATTAATACATAACTGTACAAAATGATGTGTCAGAAATGTTTGTTGCTGTAATTAAGAGTGTATAACTCAGTGATGCGGGTCAATTTTCACAAAGAATCAATCAGTAGTGATTTTCAAATGGATTCAAAAATTGATTGCTTCTAATCAGTTATATTTTAATTTCAAACCTGCGTTTGAATATTTAATTAACTGATTTTTGAAGCAATATTTTATGCACTTCATTTTATGCAGTTGATAAGTACATTCTTATAGACTTACAGTGAGTATTCACAGAAGTTAAATTATCCAGAAACTTCAAATTAAATTAAGAACAGATTTTTAGGTTTTTAATTATTAAAGAAATGTGACAATACTGATTTTTATTTTCCCGTTTCAAGTGGCGCTCTATGTATTCACTAGCACAAAATAAGGAATTGGTTCTGCAGCTCAGTGGCGAAGTGCTTGCCTAGCATGTGCCATGCCCTGGGTTTGAAACTCAGAACTGCACACACATGCACACATGCATGCACACAGAAGAAAATACTACCCTTAAAACATTTAATTGCCAGAAATTAAATGTATAGATAATACTTTTAAACTGAAAAACATATATTTTAGATTTGCTGCCATGACATTGCAAGTACATAAATCATCCTCAAACGTTTTATAGGTTACCATGCAAAATGGAATCGTTTCAATGTATTAATTCTGTTATTTTTCTTTTACTATTTGTTGAGAATATATCTGCACCAAGAATAAATATCTGTCTGTATAAATATATAATTGGCTGTAGAAGTTCATTATAATGATATCAAAATGTATTACATTATTAAATTTTAGACACTGAAAATGGCAACTGCATATTCACATATAAAGATATATTACTTATACGTGTGTGTGTAGAATTACTCTACTTTGTTGCCCCGAAGAAAAACTTAACTAAGTATTTCAGTATGAGAAAAAACAAGTAAATATTTAAACAAGTAAATATTCGACTAATAATTAGGGCTTCAGGAAAGGAGGATATATTTGTTTAAAATCCCTGTTTCTTTTGCAAAGGTAAATAGATAGAAATCATAGTCAAACAACCATATCTAGCCTGCCACCATTTTTGGTAAAGGAAGATTTTGAACACAACAACACATATTTGTGTTCATGTTGTTTGTGGTCACTTTCAGAGTACTTGTGATTGACCCTGTATACTGTGCATATTCTGTTTAAGACAGTCTCAGTTATTATCTATTTTCTTATGCAGAGAAGCATAAGAAGCATAATTTACTGAAGCATAATTCACATATTATTTTTGGGGGGGAGGAGGGTATTGGGAATCGAACTCAGGACGTTGCGCTTGCCAGGTAGATTCTGTGCTGCCAAGCTAAATCCCCAACCCATAATTTACATACTATTAAATTTATCTGCTTTAAATATATAGTGCTAATTTTTCAATTAATTTGCAATTATGCAGTCATCCACACAATTGACTTTTAAAATACTGTCATGATTTTAAAAAGATCACTAAATGTCATTTGTAGACAGTCTGGTACTAATCTCAGTCTGGTACAACTAATTTTTTCAATATATTTTCTGTCACTAGATATTTGCCTTTTGGGGGACCATGACTATGACAGAAGTCATCTAAAATATACTGTTTAGTGTAGCATTTGTATTTGTTCATGCACAAGTGGCTACACCTTTGAGTTGCTTCCACTTTGGGGCTATTTTGAAAAAAAATTGCTTCAGAGATTTTTACAGAAATCTTTGAAAAAAGAAAAGGTAGTTCTTTTGAATATAGATACATGGAGTCGTTGCATAGTATTTCATACATTTTACCTGTAATTGTGATTTTTAAAATTTTTATTAGTGTATGTTTGCAGTACAGAACAATTGCATTCATTATGGTATGTTGGTGCATGTACACAACACATTTTAATTCTCTTTATTACCACTTGCCCACCTATTTCTTCCCTCACCCAACTCTTGGTCCTTTTTTCCATCTGTGAAAGATATACCTGCCTATTTCCTATTATATGTCTTTTATTTTACTCTCCAATGTATTTTATATGAGAAACTATGTGATATTTAACCTTATGTGTCTGATTTATTTCAGTTAACATTATGGTCACAAAGTGACTTCTTGATAGTCATCTTTAAAGCACAAAGTTATTTTAATTTTTAACCACTCATATTTATGGTGTCATATTTAACAATTTATTGCAAAATTCACGGACATAAACATTTATACTTCTGTTTTTGTATGAACTTTATAATTGTAGCTCTTATGGTTAGGTCCAATTAATTTTGAGTTTCTTTTTGCACACGATGTGATGTGTAATTAAGCATAAAGAAAAGTTGCAAATTTCAAGAAAATACTAAGATCTACCTTTGTTTCTGTTACTCTATGCCTTAGGACTTGACAATCACTTTAAAAACAAAATTTTCTATTTTAAACAAATGCAGGCATTCATGTGAAATATATAGATAAAAATGAGAGGATTCAATCAACATGAAAAGAAAGAGTATCCTAGTTCTGTATAATAATTGAAAACAATAAGAACCTTTTCCAGGGTAAGATGACATCTTACAAAACACATGAAGTTGACCCATTATTTGGAAGATTTTATAAACCAGTAAATGGGTTATGAAAAGGTCATCTATAGCTAATAGCAGAGTAAAAAGAGTTCCAAGTTATCCCATAGACCCTGTAGAGTCCACATGAATATCTGTGCTACTACCTGCTAAGAGGCATTTCTGTAAGACTGTGTTCTAGCAGGAGCCGACCTTTTTTTTTCTTTTACTGTAAGACATCATCTAACAGAAAGTGCTGATGATGTCTAACTGCTGAGCAGGTAAACAGCAGGGTACTGCGTTGCTACGCAGTGCCCATAAGTGACTTCTAGATAAGATGCATGGCACTTGATTGTGCTCATCAGGAAAACAAAGGTAGAAATGTCTTACATGTTCAAAGACTTATGACCAAGATAACAAAGTAAAATAAAATAAAATTAAACTAAAGTAAGATAAAATAAAACATGAAGCTCTTTGGAGTTAAATGCTCTAGCAAGCCATCTCTGGCTGCGACTTCACTAACAGCTCAGAAATTAAACACTGTGAATACTAAACCCACCCTACAGGCATTTCTATTCTGTTTTGTCTTCTGCATAAATTAATACTTAGATATGCAAACATACATCTTGGCAATATTACAGATTATGTGAAGCAGATGTTTTCTAGAAACTTAAGAAACAAAGGATAGCATCCAGATTTTGCAAGACAGAATTAAATGTAAGTTATAATAAGGATTTCTACCTTTTCAATTTTCATTATAAAAATCGATTTTAGATGTAGATACAAATAACATGTTAAGCATGCTTCTTATTCAACAGAACCTTTGAGAAAATTCAACCATTGATAGTTGTGCATAGGAAACATGCACTTAAGAAACACACACATAAGAAACACGTTTGGAAAATATTAAAAAGATGACAATAAATGTTGACTTCATCCACGTCCTTAGAATTGTGCTACCTAAGTCTGTCCTGAACTTATGTGTTAAAAATTAGAATTTCTAATCAATTTTGCTGGAATACACGTGTTTTTAAGAAAATATTTTGTAAGAATGACACAACCACTGAGATTATACATAAGTTTTACAAAACAGGAAAGATTGTTCTAGATATCATAAAGTAAGTATGAACTCAGTGTCATATTTTTAGGGATCATGTCATTTATATGATGAATCATACACATCTGTAAGAGAGCTAAAAGCTATTGCATGAATTGACTAAATTGGGATTATAAAGAATGAATCTTTGTTCATATTATCAATAAAATAGATTCAGGTACCAAATTTGTTATTTGAGATTAATAATATAACCTGCAAAGATAAAGGCTGTAAAATACTTAAAATTGGTTAATAGGAAACAGTGCTAAAACACTGAAATTACTAAGCTCTTCATGAATTTGATAATGCAATATACTTACAGGAATAAAAGCCTTATTTACTAAAAATCAGATTAAAAATAAAAATAATCCTCACAGAAAAACACTTTCACAACATTCTGTCATAGTCCAATTAAATGTGGCCCCATCATTTAGATTTCCTTGCCACCATTTAGAAGAACATTTATAAACCAAGGGGTGAAAATTTAACATCAGCTTTAAAACTGAAAGAACTTGAAGCTATAATATGGGGCAATATTAAGAATGACCAAGATATTTCCATTATGTGAGACAAGACTTAATGAATACAGAGGGAGCTTCAGATATTTTATGTATGGTGATGGGAACTTGGAACTAGTGTCCACTATGTTGCTGTAGATGACAAAAGCAATTTTTAGGGATGACAATGTTTCAGAGGCAGATTTCAGTTGAATACAAAGTGCTAGGCCCAGATAACAAAGCAGGAATGAGGGAAAGAGTTATCACTTGCTGTGGTTCGCTTGTATCATTGAATGTGTTCTCACTGATCTTGGAAGAACACTGGTTGTAAGAGCTCCTCTTTAGAAGATGGGCATAATTAGTTAACCTTTGAGTCTTCCTCTGTCTCATACAGTCTCATTTTATCATCGCTTTGATGCATTTCAGTGCAGTAAATTATCTTTCAGTCTCTAACTTGAAGCTGTATTATATGAGCCACTAAGCCAACTGAAAAAGTTTCAAGATTCATATTCTCTTGGACACTAGAAATCAATGCAGATTTACATATGCATCATATCCAGTTTCACCCTTTTATCAAGCCTAGTACCTCCAACTCCACCATCTTGGCAACTCCATTCTGTACAATAATTCAGAATACATCATGAAAAGATGTAAATATGGTTAGGACACAGGAGGCAGACTTCTGGATACTGGTAAAAGATAAGCAAGTGGGGTTACATGTATGTGCAATGTTACCAGAATAAACCCCATCATCATGTAATATTAATATGCACCCAAAGTATGTGATGTTTATATACATAAAAATGTGTAAATACATGTATTACAGAGTTCACAAAATTTTTATTTTAATTCACTCTCTTTCCATTATATAATAGACATTAAAGACTATATTCTTCTCTGATTTAAACTACTAAAACAATTGTATCCCAGGGTCAGTGGATGTGTTTCTTCTTCCTCTCTTCCTTTACTTCTCCATCTCCTTATTTAATGGAGAAGCCAAAAGTACCAAGAAACTGGTTTTAAGTAGACTCCTGTTTCTAATGTATATTTCATATAGACCAAAGTTCACAACGATGTGTTTGTGTAGAATTGCTTGTCTTCCCATGGGTCGATTTTGAATGTTTCACTTTTGCATGTTAAATTTTATTTTGTCAAGTTTGCCAATGGATTCTATTAATACTTTTATTCCATGCATGAAGGAAAGCATTCAAGTGGGGTTTTGTACTTTTCATACTCCAGTCAACGTTACTTCATTCACACAAAAATGTGAAAAATTTTCATCTCTCACTTTGATGCAGTTTCACAGCTATTCCTTTATTTTCAGTGGCCTTATGTAATATTGTACCTTTCTTCTTTATGAGGAAATTAAAAGAGTATGAGTTAAGTATGTGCTGAGTCTACCACAAGGTCTGAATTTAACCCAACAGTGTTCTACAATTTTACTAAACAACTAATTTTATGTGTTTAGTTATTTACAAGCTTTAAGAATTTTAAAGCAATGAGTTTGCTACTTTTAATGGAATATAAATTCATATTAAACTTTTATCACTAAATTTCTGGAGCTGCTGGAAGCCAAAATCACTGGAAGTCCACTAAATAAAAGCATTGTTAACATTCCACCAGCAAATCTCAAAAAGCCCTGAACACAATTCAGGATATTAAATGTGCACAAGAGTATAAACAGATATGTGAATGTTACTAAGCATATGTAGGCAGTTATTCATACACATATGATATGATTTCCAGTTACAAATGCATAATTTTGTAAATTTGTGCATATATCAACAAAATTAAATCAGTGGAAGATAATCTAATACTCAAGAAGAATAAGCAAGCCCAACCTAAATTTTTCCTGTTGAAAACAACATGAAAATTCACTGCAGTTTAGCTTATATATTTGTCTCTAAAAATCTACTTTATTCAGCAATTATTAGCAATATATGCAAAGATTACAAGTAAATATTTTAAAGTAATAAGAACTGTTTAATCATAAAAACAAACGAACTACAAAGAAAATGCCTACTTTTATAGCACTGAAGCATATAAAATGGTGGTCTTTTTTTATTTTAAAGATAGTAAAATCCAACAAAACAAAACAACAAAGTCGATCAAAACAAAGCAGCAAATTTGGTACAGATCTTCAAAGCAGGATACTAGGAAAACAACAATAGTTACCATAGTATATCTTGCTATCTTCACAATAGTTGTCCATTTCATCAGGTATAGCAAAATGAAGGCAAAAACAAAACAGAATATTGAATAAAGCAAAATGATTAATCAGAACAAAGCAATACAGTGAGAACAATATTAGATTTCAAAGACAACTGTTAGGGTTTATACATTGTGTCAACTTGAGAAGTCTAGCAGCTTAATTAAGTAAGGCAGCAGCTCTGCATGCTGGGGTGTAGAGCATAAGCATTTACCTGGCCATTGTGTCAATTTGAGAAGGTCAGAAGTTTAGCTGAGAGAGTCAGCAGGGAGCCAGGGGTCTTACTTTGTAAACATCCTTATCCTGTGCAAAGGAAGGCAAGGATGTTTGTGAATGCTACACCCACAGGTGTGTGTGTGTGTGTGTCCTGTGTACTATATAAAGGAGGAGAAGAGGCTTGCTCTTGCTCCTTTTACTTTGGCTGCTTTTGTTCGGTTGCTGCCTTGAAGTGCTGTCCCTGTGCCATGCCACCCTGCCTTGGAGCCAGCTGATTGTGGACTGAAACCTCCAAAAACTGTAAGCTAAATAAACCTTTCCTTCCCTAATT